>CAVNYN010283152.1:0-98267 GCA_963692815.1 Nyctanthes arbor-tristis | reverse complement strand
CTCGTCTAGAGGTTAGGCATATATATGCTTAGACACGCTAATATTCAAAACCTATACTCGACACTCTGTCAAGCTTTGCACTTCACCACATATGTGATAATGTATCTAGGTACGTCTAGACTATGGGCAGAGGTGAGCGTGACCAATAGTACTCTCTTCCTCGACAACCTCGACAACCCCTGTTTTTGAAAAAATTCCTTTTAGAACCCTTTAAAATTTCCTTTGGCAAAATCATTTTTTTTCGTGTTTCGACTAAACTCGTCAAATTTCGGAGACTCATTTTACCATTTTTTAATTCAACACTCTAAACTCAAGACTTGACCTTGACGTCACTGTTGATGGGAGTCTGACTGGGATCATTTGAATTGGTGGAGGGGAAGACGTGTGGGGGCCTTAAAATTAAAGGCGGTGATGCCCTCTTGTGTTTTTTTTTTTTTTTGGATAGAATAATAATACTTTAAAGTTGAGTGGAATACTGGAATTTGATCTTATAGTGCATGCATGATTTGATTTGTGGTCTGGACAGTTTGCTTTTTATCTGTGGCTTTATTCCGTAAACGCGTTAGACATCTCTTTTATGGCTTTTCAATTTCAACTATTTTTTCTCCTTGGCTTCCTCCATATTTTTCATCTTGTTCACATTTGCTTTACACATTAATTTATAGTGTTTTTCTTTTCTTTCTTTTTTTTTTTTACTTATTCCATATATATTACTCCCTCGATCCCAACAAATATTCTCCTTTTCTTTTTTTGTATGTCCCAAATTATATTTTTTTTCCTTTATAAAGGTTCATTAAAATTTTATTTTTCCTATCGTACCCTTTTTTGATATTTTTGGAATTAAATATACTAACAATATTCAATATCTTGTACCAAAGATGATAATACAAAAGTATTAAATTTGGTATAGTATATTTCTTCGTGAAGTGAATTCATGTGTATAGCTCGTTTTGATATTATTATAACTATTATCAAGTGCTAAATTTGTACATGCATTGATGGAGAGATTCAGTTTGTAATTCGATATGATAATGAACTGGGTTAAGCTTGTACATGCATAATGCTTTGACAACGCCACATTTCAAATGTCTTTTAAATTCATGTTACGTGCACTTATACAGCCAACATGGGATGGGATATTTTGTAACAAAATTTTTGGGAAATTTTTTAACACTGATCCAATTTGCAAATCAATATGAGAATGAACCATGCATTTAACCGCACACTTCGTTTTGACACCATATGGTTCGACTACTAAAAAATTGCCCTTTAGCAACTGAAAATTCCATCGCTAAAGCCTCACTTTCAGTCACTAAAGATTAGTACCGACAGAAAACTGACCGCCGGAAACGCCATCGGTGAAGGTCGCGTCGCTAATGCTTTCCGACAGAATTTTAGTGTCTGTCAAAAATTTCTGACAGCCATACCCGTCGGAAATGTTTCCGACGACTAGCTTCCGTCGGAAATCTTCGATGGAAAGCACTACCCGTAGGAAAGTTTCCGATGGACATATTGCCATCAGAAATTCCCCGACGGACCTCAAAAATTTATTATTTAAAATTATGTTAATTAACCCAGCCCATTTGACTCAACATGTGAACCCACCTGACCCGCCAGCACGCTACCAGTCACCTGCACGCCCCACCTACCCGTGAAGAATTAATTCTTGCATGAGGATTGCAAAGTTGAGTTTCGAACTCATGACTAGGCGGTTGGGAAAAAGTCCCAACCGCCGGGTCAGCTTGCGTCTTTGTTAATGCTTTGCCTTAAAATATATATAAACTATATTCGACTAATTTTGCCAATCTAAAAATAATAAATTTTCCTCTTAAAATATTGAACTTTTATTTAATTTAACTTTTATTTATATTTATAAATATGTTATACTCTAAATTTTATTTGCCTATATCAACTAATGTAATGTTTTTTTACACTAGTTCTCTAGATTGTAATATTCATTGTTTTAGTAAGAACTAAAAAATTTAAAAACACTCTCTACTAAATTTTTTTGAATACTAAAATTGTGATTTATGTGATTTTTTTTAAATACCAACAACTAATAAAAAAATTTATTTACAACTATTATTTTAAACCTTAACCACCAAATAACCGAACAAAATCTATCTTCATCAATTACTAAAACAAATACTCTATTTTATTGGATAAACCATATATATTACCATTAAAAAAATTTATTTCATATTATATTTTTTTTTACAAATGATCGTCGAATATTATGTGAGTGCATGTAATCAGCCTATATAAGCATATGCGAATTGAGCACGCTGTATATCTATCCAACAATAGTTGGAGAGGACACCTAGTACTTATATATCACCCTTCTGAATCCCATAAATACAAATGTCACTATGCGCTTTTTATTAAAGAGTCAAAATATAAATCATTTTCTGTTTCATATCTAAGAGTTACTGACTGTTAGTAACACTTCTAATTCTTCGTAATATTTTTACAGTAACACTTCTAATTCTTTGTAATATTTTATTTTTTATTATGTCAGTTTGATATATCTAATATATTTTTTACAGTAACACTGTGCACATTAAAACTTTTATTTGATAAAAGAGGGCAGGAATATTAAAAAATATCTTCAAATTTATCGAACAAGATTTTACTTAACAATATTTAGTATATTATAAAGAAGAAAAAATTTCAAGAACTACAAAGGGGAATTAAAATATTTTAAAGAAACATATTTCTGATGGAAATAATTCCGTTGGAAAAGTAACTCCCGTTGGAAATTTCCGACAAAAGGCCAATGCCTTCGGAAATTTCCGACGGAAGGACGTGTGCCGTCGCAAATTTCTAACGGCCCTTCCTGCCTATTGGAAACTTTCGACCGCAAGACTTGTGCCGTAAGAAATTTCCGACGGTCCAGAAAGGTTGTCAAAAATTCCCGACGGCACACATCCTTCCGTAGAAAATTTCCGACGGCATTGGCCTTTTCTTAGAAATTTCCAATGGAGAGGAGGAGCCGCTGTGACATTTTACGCCCAATCATTCCGGATAACGCTTGCATCCTCTGTCTTACCGTGGATGTTGGCACAGAGTTAGCCGATGCTTATTCTCCAGATACCGTCATTGCTTCTTCTCCAGGAAAAGAAGTTCACGACCCGTGGGCTTCTAACTCCACGCGGCATTGCTCCGTTAGGCTTGGAACTAATTGTGACATCTAACACACTAACCTTAGAACCTTACTGATCTTGAACAAGTAGTACTAAATTTTTTGATTAATATATCTTGAAGTTATTTTGACACATTAATTAATGTACGAGATGAGATAAAAAAAATTAATGCTATGTAATATCACTAGTGCTAAACACTAGTCTAGGTGCCAGTATGCGTGGAGTTACATGATAAAGTGGAATTAAAAGTAAACACATGTGAATTACTTAATTTAACTAATCATAAATTATAATATAATGTGTACTGGTGCTTGATGCCTGTGATGCTATATAACATTATAAGTAATTTCACCCTTGTGTTGTACAAGAAGTCTTGGTCAAATAAAGTAAACAATTTATGAATAGTAATGACTATTTTCTAAATATTGTTCCTTCTGCATATCCTAATATTTTAAGTGATTGTGAGTATAGAAAATTAATCTATTACAATCATCTATTTAATACGTTCATATTTCTTATAGTAAAATTAATTATTTAATCTTCACTTAAAATCATAGGCGCATTAGGAATTTCTTTAGTCGCTGTGTGTGAATAATCAACATGAATTTAGGTGCATGTTTATGAAAAACATTAGGGCAACAATGTAGCAAACATAAATCAAGGGTTCGTTATGTATAAAACAAAATTGAGCTGAAGAGCTTAAAATATCTGGCATGAATCATCTTCAATGCAGCAAACATGTAATCATTTAAAAAAAACAATTTTTGACAATGAAATTGACTTGAAGTTAAACTAACATAAATGAGTTTAATAATAATATATATATATATATATATATAGAGAGAGAGAGAGAGAGAGAGAGAGAGTTGATGAGTTGAATCATCTTCAAGATACTTGATGAGATGAATATAACAGATTATGACCAGTTAAGTCATAATTGGGGAATATAAATTGAAATAAAGCAAACGTTTAGGACCAATATGCAAAAACTAGATAAAATTTTTAAGCCAAACTTTTAGAGTGCATCAATTTTTACCCTATATATTTTAAGCCTGGTCAAATATGTTTTAACCTATAGATAAAATCAAGTCACAAATAAGTAAGTCACAAACACTTTACGGGAATATGTTTTACACTGTAGATAAAATTATGTCAGAAACAGTTTAGGGTAATATGTTTTATAGTACCTTAATAGTTAAGTCACAAACAAAAATAGATTAAATTGATAATATGTATCATGTTCTAGGCAATGAACATGGAGTCTTGAAAAAAAATTGATAATATGGATCATGTTCCAGGCAATAAACATGATAAATATAAAATTGGTAATATGGATCAAGATATTATGAGAGTTAGCAACATAAAATTAATAATATGGATCATGTTCGACACAACAAACATAATTAGTGATATATATGAATCCAGTAAAATTGTGATTTAAGAAGATAAAATTAAGTCACAAAGCACAGGTCAGTATATATAGATTTTGCTGGGGTTGGTCCAAACTTTTGAAAAGCCTTAACAATATAAGCATGTTGGAATGGGGTCATATTTGTTTTCCCGTTGCACTTTTTCTTGCATCAACTTCTTGTACTCATGTGCCATAACAAATGTAACTAATAAGCAGTAAACGTGTATATATTGCATTAAACATGGCATATATATTGCATTAAACTTAAACACAGAAACGTGGTGCACTGCAAATTAGACATTACTGATTTATAAATTAAAAAAAACTTTTAAAGATCTAAAAATAGCAAACTTAAAGATTAGCATACAATCTTGTATTTATAGTCGGAATCCTGAAAAATTGCTAGACGCGTCTTAAAGCTCATAAGAATTGACAAACTGAAGGAATTTTATAAAGAATTTTAGTGTCAAAAAATGAATTCGTATACGTTAGCATGTAACGAATTATTTAAATTTAGCAGTTTTGAAGTTATTGTACCTAAACCACAATATATACACAATGAATTATATCTAATGAACATGGGAAAAACCAAAAAAATAGTAGAGTTAAAGACTGCATTTTATAAATTTAAATTCCTAATACTATGCTTATGATAAACTCACAATCAATTTTCTACATCATTTCATAATGTCACAAATGAATAATTTCATATATTTGTAATGTACAATTTTACAAAAGAGTTTTATCCAATATATAAAATAAATATAGCAAATAAAATATTGAAACCAAATGCATTGCTATTTGATCTAATATACCACATAGATTCAAATGAATGGAATCAATAAATTCAAATATATTCTAAAAATAAATACCAAACATTGCACCTAAAATAAATTATTAAAATAAATAATTACAGTCTAGATTTTCTGGAATATTTTGAGTCGCTTAAATATGTAAGCAATGCTTAACGAAATAATATGAAAAAATTGAGATTGTGCATTATAAACAAATGCAAAATGAAATATTTACATAACAAATAATTTAGCATTTGCATCTAAAAAATGAAATAATTATAGTAGAGATTTAAATATGTAAGATTCATCACAAAATGAATGGAATTAATACATTCAACATGTGATTACAACTAATGACAAACTAATAGATGTGATCAAAAGCATATAGGCAAGCCTTGGAAGGTGTTAATTTTATTATTATTTTTTTTTTAACTTCGAGCTTTTATAGATGCATAGCACCAAAAAAAAAATGAAAAAAAAAAAAAACTGAATTTGCATGGCACTCATAGTGGAGGAATTATCAAACCAATCCACTACAAGATAGTTTGCAATTTCGAGTGGTCTGCAAGTAACCTCGACGAACTTCGACAAGCTTCGTGATATATTTTGTGTTTCACGACAGCATTATTGATCGGCAGCATGGCACAGTTTCACCCCTGAAAAATGAATGCAGAAATTGTTTAGTCAGTGTTTGCGAAGAATCAATATGTATTTGGTTACATATTTCCTACGGATATATTGCAGACTGCATTTGGAAGACAACTTGAGCAGCTTTACTGGTGAATTCATTTGGCCGGAGACGACGCGGTGAAACATTATAGTAGATATAAGAGGGTGATGTTGGTTGAATCAAGAATATCATCGACCTCGTAAATGGATTGGATTTCCTTGCCGAATCAATTGGCTGAATTGGTGTTTATATTAGTTGTTGATTTGCAAACTAAGATCAAATAGGATACAAAAATATTGCAGACTTCCTTTTGAAAGAGTTTATGCACGATTTAAGTTAATTAAGTTTAGATAAATGTCAATGTGGGGTTTAACCTAAATTAGGAGTGTAGCCACTGAAAATGCAAATTTCAATAATGATAAGTCTACACACAACCACCACGGGTAATCACGGATAATTAACTGTATATATAAAAGATCATTCTGTCATAGTGAATTAGGATTGTAGCCGAATTTATATAAAAAGATGCATTTAGGAATCTATGTTTGAAATTACCAGTATTAGATGTATTTTTTCTTATTCAATGATACTCAAAAAAAAAAAATTAAATATGGTTTGAACATGGTGTATATATACACAAAGATAAATTTAACAATATGCGAGTGGAATTACCTATGTTAGATGTATTTTATATTAAGCAACTATATTCGAAAATAAGAATGGATGTGCGCTATCTTAGGCAGTGGTATTAAAAAAATATTAGATGTATTTTATATTAGGCAAAGATTATTAGGAAATTAAATTAGAATAAGATATTATTATCAATTTCGTATAAACTATGTAGTAAATTAAAGATGTTTTTTTTTTTCATGGATGCATATAATAAGATTCATTATTATTGATAAAATGATATAAAGTATAATAAGAAAAACTTTTTTGGTCTCAAACACCAATCGTGATTAATTATGTTTTAGAGCAATTCCACATTTAAAGTTAACATTTTCCTCATTAATCGCCAATGACTTTTTATTAGTTGGGATTGGCAAAACTTGTAAGAAACTTCCATAATAGATGTCGATTAATTCTGAAAACACAGAAGGCAAACAAAATTAGGGCTCTCGGCGAAGATTATCCAATAGACGGATCACTGAACTTTCTAATTTGAACCAACCAAAACCAGAGAAAATGAGGATAGCCGATGAACAGTTTCGTCGGATTTGTTAAAAAAAAATAGAAAAAAGCGAAAGGAAGGAACACTGACCGTCAAACAAATGATTAGTACATATTTTACTTCCTAATATCCAAATCCGGCTTCTTCAAGGTAAGAGATTTGGATGAAGAGGGAAAAGATGCGGCCTAGTCGAAGGAGATATGATTTGGGAAATGGTAAAATCATCGGATGCAATTTAAAAGTAAAAAGATAAAATGGTTAAAATATAAAAAAAGAAATGAAGAAATGTAACTAATTGATTAAACTGATTAAAAAAAAAAAGAAAGAAATCAATGGCTAAGATAAGTAGATAAAATTAAGAGCCAAGATCAAATTTCCAGATTTAGCGGGTGAGTTTGAGCAGGGAAAAAAAAGAGGAAAATATCCTCTCTTTAAGTGTGTGTGTGTGTGTGTGTGATTAAAATATGAAAAAAGAAATGAAGAAATGTAACTAATTGATTAAACTGATTTAAAAAAAAAAAAAAAAGAAATCAATGGCTAAGATAAGTGGATAAAACTAAGGACTAACATCAGATTTCCAGATTTAGAAGGTGAGTTTGAGTGGGAAAAAAATGGAAACTATCCTCTCTTTATGTGTACTAGTTGTACATCCGTGCGTTCACAGAATACAATAATTAGCCAAAAAAATACGTGATAATTTGAAGAACCAAATAGTTACAATTTTATTGTATACTACTCACTCATATACGTATGTTATTAGTAATTACAATTTTGTTACGTATAATTCTTTTACTTAGCACAAAACTAATTAAATTGTCATTCATAAAACAATACTCTTAACTAATAAAAATGAGAATTAATGAGGAATTTTAATATAAATTTAATTTCACATTGAATATGAAAACCAAGAATCATGGGAAAGAGATCAGACAAAATTTATATACCTCTAAAATTGCCATACACCCATATCATTGTTCAATAAGTATCAATACAAGAAGTCTAAGAACACATTTAGAGTGTCGACGATATTCATTTATTAGAATGAATTATTTACCACATCCATTTTCTACCACATATTTTTGGAAAAATTATTTTTAGCATATCCTCATATAGTATCATAAATTTTCCAAAGAAATCACTATTTACTAAATCTATTCTAAAAATTCTAAAGTACACACATTCCTATCACAAAAGACCTAAGGGAAGCAATATTGTAACAAAGGATAAATTCTATATGATTTGCCCCTAACATTAATTTTTAACTAATTTTCACTCTAAAAAGAATTAAAAGAATTTTTTATTTTTATTCTAAATCATTACCATCTAATATTATTAATATTGTATCCCCTCAACTTAAATTTTTACAAATATATTGGTTCCCACAAAAAAATAATAAATTAAATAATATAGTAAATAATAGCCGCAGGTTTTATATCATGTTGTTTATTATATTGAATTGAATTAAAGTAAAAGTTTTGAAACTGATTTAATTTAATTTACTATTTTATTATTATTATTATTATTATTATTATTATTATTATTATTATGATGATGATGATGATGATACCTTTAATCTCACAGTAGGTACTTAATCGAAATGATAAGGAAGTTTCAATAACTCAAAACTTGAAATTCGTCTGTCAACTATTAGAATTTTAAAAAATTATAAAATCTTTGAAGATAACCTATAAATTAATAGAGTAAATATACTAATCACTAATTGATAACAAATAGCATAAGATTACAGATTAACTTAGGGCTTAATTAGGAATATATGTGTGTCTGTATGAATAAAAAAAATATAAGATTCAATATTAACTTGTAATATCCAAAATTATATACGTATATAAAATATATATTAATATGAGACTGCGTATAAGATTAAAACCATATAAAATAAAGTATACATAAGCAGGACATTAGATATATATTTATTATTTTATTTATTTATTTGTTTGAAAAATATTTCGACTTAAAAATTCAAACTCGAGATATAACTTTTATATATTACAATAAATTATAAGAATATTATATATATGTGTATAAAATAAAAACATATATATAAGATTTTAGAGATTAATTTGAAGCTTAATTAGCTGGAAATATGTGTATATATATATATATATGTATGTATATATTATTAAAATAAAATAAATAAATAAATAAAGAGACACATATAAATATAATAGTGGTTTTGGCGGGAAAATTTGTATATCGCCACTATCCTACTTTAATATATATAAGATAAGATAACATAAGATAATATATGAATACATAAATGATTAAAATATAAAAAAGGAAACGAAGAAATGTAACTAATTGATTAAACTGATTAAAAAAAAAGGAAATCAATAGCTAAGGTAAGTGGATAAAACTAAAAGCCAAGATCAGATTTCCAGATTTAGCACGTGAGTTTGAGCGCCCAAGAGGGGAAGGAAACTATCATCTTCTTAAGTATAAATATAGATATATAGATGATTAAAATAAAAAAAAAAAGGAAATGAAGAAATGTAACTAAAGAAATGTAACTAATCAATTAAACTGATTTAAAAAAAAAAAAAAAGGAAATCAACGGCTAAGATAAGTGGATAAAACCATGGGCCAAAATCAGATTTCCAAATTTAATAAGTGAGTTTGAGCAGAAAAAAGAGGAAATTATCCTCTCTTTAAGTATATATAAATATAGATTACTTGAAATAAAACTATTTGTCAAGACTAATTTATTGCATGTTAGGTAAGGTCGTCACGAGTATTGGCCTCACTATATGAGAGATGAGATTTCATGATTCATAAATATTTTTAGACAGGACATTTCTAAAAATATAAATGATATTTTTTTTTTTGGGAAAGGAAATATAAATGGGTTCTATGGAATTAAATAAATAAATGATGAAGATTTGTATAATACGTCGTCCTCATAAAATATGTGGTATAAAATTGATTTGACAAATTCTATTTTCAAGTAAAAATTTGAACAAGATAGGCAAATTTATGACCATAGAAAAACGAGTGCCAAATATTTAGTGCCAGTTCCATGAAATACCCTACATTAAAAAGAAAAGAAAAGTTCCATGAGATGTATATTTTCTTATTATTATTATTATCATTTGAAAACTTTCTAGCACATCTGAGTGCATAGATGGCCCACATAAGACGGAAAGTGCAATAACCAGATTACGTCACCATCACCAAAATATTTGGGAAATTGATCTTATGACCCGACTGTCACAAATAACTACCCAAAATGTAAGCTAAGCTCCCTAATTTTGCATATTTCACCTTGCCTTTTATGTTCTACGACAAGCAGACACTGGAAAGAATAAAACAGTTATGTAATGTTACATCACCAAATGAAATTTGATTGAGCCTGACTTTAATTTTAATCCCACTTCGCGAGAGCTACAACTACTACCAACTAAATAAATACCCACGCATTCAGCAGAAACCACGGATTCATTCTATTAAAATGGTAAATGTATCCAAGAAAGACAGTACATAATCATCCAAAAAACACTGAAACAGAAACACACCGTTACAGTAGTTGACGTTTAGTTTGCAGTCAAGACCTAACGTTTGTGAGGCTCGCACCAACCCCATCACCGTGTTCCAAATCCATCATGGTTGAATCCACCAGCAACTGCAAGAAAAGTGTATGCATTTGATTAATTGTTTCACACCCCACCACTGCCAAGATAACTTCAAATAAATTATGCCCAGTCCACAACCAAAACCCCATCCAAAAAAAAAAAATGCACGCCCGCCCACCAAGGGGAGGGAGAAGGGGGGGTGGAGATCCACACAACCATAATTTAGTTCCTCCTTCAGAGCAATCAGAATGTTTTTACCGTCAGCAGAATATCCCAAAAATACTATCGTCCATTGTGATGCAGCATGCAAAACTCGGGTGTTCATTTAAACTTACAAGTAGAGTTCTTTAGCTTAAAACCTACATAGAATTTATTACATACATACAGAAGAGGACTGAGACAAGATCATTGGCCAAACTCATTTCATCTTCCCAAGGCACATATCATTTTTCAATTAGCACTGATACTTTTTGTTTCACTTGTGAAAAAGGAAAATGTTTCAGCTCCTTCAGTTGGCAGCTATCAGGACAAATATGTGTTACAACCAGTGTAAAGGCAATCCTGTAAAAGAAAAAAGCATATAGGCAAGGTAGCATATATTGACTTAAAGCAACTAGTTCAATGAAAACATGCGATAATGAAACATACTGCTTACACATAGAAATTTGCCAAAATGGATGTCATAAATGAGTCGAGGTAAATTTGAGTAAAATCTTACACGTATTTATCCATTACATTACTTATATAAAGTTTTATGCTTTACTACAATCAATATTCATTCTTAGCTTTCATTTTAAAGGTAAAATCTTTTGTAGTTGTCCAGTTTTGATTCAGTTATTACAATAACTTTGTAACTTGTTTTGCCAGTGCCGACTATATACAAAATGTGAGCGCAACCGGTAAATAGAGATAACACAAATAATTTGCTGTTACAAGACTTAAATGAGACTAGATCCATCTGCAAAGATATTTGATTATAATATTATTCTAGTTCATGAGACTCATGGATCATAAAGAATTGGGAAGTGTACATCAGAATCTAAAGATTTTAGATTAACCAAACATTGAGAATGACTATAGAGTGCTTGCAATCACATGTCCAAAACATTGTTTATATTGGTATTTATGTTCAACTTAATGAGGAAGCCAAGAAAAGAACATACTTAGCGCCATCTACGACACCATTATACCAGCTGAGCTTTATTGATATTGTGTGGGAGTAGGGGTGGGCAACGAGGCGGTTTGGGTTGGTTTTGGCCAAAAACCAACCAAAACCATTTTTATTTGGTTTGAGATTTGTCGGAACCGAACCAAACCGCCCCGCCAGCTTGTAGAAACCAACCCCGCCCAAACCACTTCGGGTTGGTTCAGGGTGGGTTAACCGTGGTTTTAAGAGTTTTAGTACAAATAAACGGCGGAATTACGTAAAAGCAGATTAGATGATGTGCCTCTGAATCTCACCTTCACAGTAATTGGATCTCATCTTATCTAATAACATGATTTATATTCAAAATCTTTTCACCCACCGGATTTTCCCCATTGCTGGATGTATCATTGATCTCAATTTCAAACAAACCAGCTTTAGCCTTTAAAAATCATTTTGTCATTGACCTGAATTTCGGCCATAAGTAATACAGAACATCAAAAAATTCTTGACGGATTTGATTATTTAATTTGTTGAGGAATTAATCAAACCTCAATTCTCCCCTCTCGATCACATTCTCCAACTTCTCTCCCCCTTACGACATTAAAGTCCTCACCGAAACCACCAGGATTATCCCCCTTAGCATATCGAGCTCCTTAAAGCCTCACTGTCGAAACAACTGAGCCACCCAGCATCACCGTCGGGGCAAAAATTCCTGTTAGCCCATGTTAATTTCTGAAGAAGTCAGAAATCGAGATTGAAGATGGAGAAGATGAACAAATTGGTGTTGGGTGCTCGCTAGGTTTTTCAAGAGAAACGAATTGGGTTGGATTGATCAGTTTTAAGTGAATTTTCTCAAACCGCCCCGACCCAACCCAACAAGTGACAAAAACCGCTAAGCTAAAAACCAACCCAATTCATTGATCCAATAAACCAAGCCAAGCCAACCTGTTGCCGGTTGGTTTTCCGGGTTGGGTTGGGTTTCAATAATTGTGTCCACCCCTATGTGGGAGAACTAGTCAAAAGAATGAAAAATATATTATGGACGAATCAAGATTTCAAGATAGATAGGTGATGACTATCACAAAATAAGAAATTGGAATATGCTAACCTATTGAGTTGGCACTACGGGGAAAATTAGCAAATCTTGTTCTGTGTTAGCTCCCTTATTTTCTAAATAACTAGTAGCGAATTAGACTATAAATTACGTTGAAATGATATGTTGGGATCTTCTATGTGGCTTAAGCTTTCTCAAGAGAATAATTGCATATCATTACAACTTCCAAATAATCTTAATGTTCCTGCAGGGGCTTTCTCATCTCACAGGGAATCCCAAATTTAGCAGTTTTAGGGAATCCCACATTTAGCATTTTTTAAATCATTGCATACATTATATCGAGTTGGATGCATTGTTGAAGATAATACATTGTCCACTATTGGTAATGTTCATATCTCTCTTTTGAATTCGGTCTGATAGTAAATATCAATTTTATTTCTTATCATCTCCCATTTGACCATTATAAAATTAGTTTCTCATAGGAAAACACTATGCCATCAATCAACCATAAGTTGCCTTTTGGTAGACAAACAAGTTCCACATTCCATAAAAGTAAAGAATCACACGCATCATCTCCTTAAACAACACTGTCATCATTACAATTAGAGTATACTCTTACACTAAATTACTGGTCAACTTTTTTAGTTTTCTGGAGAAGATAATTATATTCTCAGGGAATGCTTACGAAATGGAGGGTTCCATTTAAATTTTAATAAGGTTATACCACGTCTTTCTCCCAGAACCAGTGGGAGATAAATTAAAACCTTTTAAACAAAATATCAAGAAAGAAATAAGCTCTTTATGATGACAAATATTTCTATGTTTTTCAGATAGATGATTATGATGATTTTGGGAACAAAATAGTTACTGGAAGAGAATTACTCCAGTAAATCCCATTGTAGTTGGAGTTCTATGATCAGCCTAAAACCAATTTTCCTGTGATCTTTTTGGAAAAATTTTTATGACATAACTTCTAATCAGATGACATATTTTACGCACTTACCATGATTAACTGTATTTCCTACAAGACAATTTTGAATGATGAAGACAGAACTCTTTATCCAAAATACATATGTGAACATTTTGAAATTTCATATGTGCGCTGTGGTCTAAATAAATAAAGGAACAGATCAAAATTTTACTTTTACCAGTGAAATAACTGAAAAAGAATGGATTTCTGAGAGAATAAAGGGATCAAGACAAACCACACACCCAAAGTGTAGTTACATAAATATTTGACCTACATAAATAAAAGACATAATAATGCCCAAATAAAGATCTAGATAGGTTAACCTGGAATTCCTTTTCAGAGGTTTTAAGCCTGTCATCATAATCCCGAACTTGCAGATAACATTGATGCAACTGCGGGAAATTCAGAGTACATGAAATAAAATTCTAATTAATACTCAGAAATATCAGCACATTAGTCATCACAATAACCTTAGATAATTGTAACCGACGATATAAAGTGCCCTTTTTTGCTGCCAGCAACGACTCCTCCAGTTTCTACAATAACCAAGCCGTTCTTATCAGTAAAGCCAACAGTAATAAGACTTCAATAATTGAGCACGAGAAGACCAAAAAATGGAATGCTAGAAGAGAAATTTCTAATTGATGTAAAATCTAATAGCAAAAATAGTCACAACCTGGGATTTGTCCCTTAACTTAGAAACGTCATCTTGTCTTTTTACTGCCAACTCTTCCATTTGAGATATCTGGCCAATAATGAAAAGTTAGCTCTCATAGTTGTCAACTAAACTGTAAGAGGAGTTTTGTGAGAATAAACAGCCCAATGACAGGAGATCTCATAGTTAATTTACCATGTAGACTGGTAAGTATACTTTTAACTAGATCAACATATATTCATGCAACTATATGACGAACACGGGCCATTTTGTCCCTGGCTCCCCGCTAAATTTTCCTCCATTAACAAGTGGATGTACCCTAGTGTAAGGGCATGTGTAAGTATTGATTATTTCTAGATGCTCCTAATGTGCATATGCGATAAAGATCCAGAATATTCCTTTAAAATTTTAATTCAAGCAAGACAACTTATATCAATTTTTAGTAAAGCTTCAACATTCTGGTGATTTTTTTAACTGGTCCAACCATTAGCGAACTAATTTTTTTCTCATTTTTTTGTTGAAATAAGAGAGATAATAGGTGGAGTTGAATGATGGAGATTTGTGCATTACAGTGGATCCCATAAGATATGTGCATGTGATTTGTTTGACCAAATTCAAATTTAAAATAGAATAAGAAAAAAAGAGAAGGCTAACAAGGGCGAATCTTGGGAACATCCAAACGTCAAGAAACCACAGTAATCCAAATTTGTGGATATGTGAAGAAGGGAACTTAACCTTTTGCTTTACTGTACGTGACAAATGATTATTTATATAACATAATTATTCAAAATGGAAATTAACCTTGGTTTACAGTTGAACCACAAAGTTATTGGCAAAATATAAAGTAATAATTATTCACTCAGGATCAGATGCTTGCTCACATCCTTGTTAAAGTTGTGTGTTTCTAAGATTACATGGGTATTTCAATGTACATATTAGACTCTAGCATAATAATTGACAACAATACAACCAAAGCCCTGTACTCATTTCCACCATTCATTTACAAATTAATAGTTAGCATTTCCACCATAAGAAGCATGGCTACTTGAATGGCACTAGCTTACGGACAGAAATTACCTCTTTGCGAAGTTCTTCAAGCTTTTGACTTGAAATTGCTAGTTTATTTTCCACCTGAGGATCACAGATGAAAAATGTGACATGAGCCCATACCAACATTCCACAAAGGAATGCACGAAGTGACAACAAAAGAGTAGAAGAATAACATCTGGGAACAATATGTTGAGGTGGAACCTGATTACGATCAGTATCACATGACTCCAAAGAAATGTCTCTATGTCCATGTCCATCAATAGTAGATCTGCCCAGAGTTTATAACGTCAGCATGGCATCTACCACAGTTTTCCCTAAGGCAGATAGAAAGTAGAGCCAAAAAAAAAAAAAAAAGCGCTCGACATTGGTGTCGTAGCTTAGTGATTCTCAGATGCAAATCAGGTGGAAAATTGAAAAACTATGGTACTGAAGATGAGTGCGCATGCAATACAGAGAACTCAAAGCAGTTGATTCTACTACACGACTGCTGAAGTCAAAGCAGTTGGTCTTCTATTTCTATTTTGAAATAGCAACAGTATGAATGAAAACGAGTGGTAATTCTGTAGTACTGATGGGTCTCACAAAATGTAGATAAAGAGTATTTGATCAATTTCTATTTTCAAAGAGATATAGAACAATAACATGGGCTAAATTAGAACCTTTTGCCACTTGAAATGTTATGTAATGTCAGCAAAAAGAAAGATATATAAACAGTTGGGGATAGCGAAATATAAATAAATAAATTTGAAAGCAATTCCATTATTATCAAAAACAGTAGCCATGGGAAAGGACATTACCCATTCCGTAAATGGAGGTGTTGATAATTATCTGTATCTCCAATTTTCTGATGACTGTTATTCCTCGGTTCCACAATACTATGATCTCTGTCTCTTTCCCAGTCCTGATTATGCTTCCTTTCAAGTTCCTCTCTGTCTCTTTCCCAGTCCTGATTATGCTTCCTTTCAAGTTCCTCCTCCGTATTAGCCATTTGCCGATCGTGCTCGTCAAATCTATCAAATCTATCTCCCTCCACATATCGATCCCCTGCTCGATCACGATCATGTATGTGATCATAGCCTCTCTCCCTATCTTTGTCAGAGTCTTGAGACCTTTCTCTGATTCCATCCCGATAACGATACTTATCATAATTTTGGTCTCTCTCTCGATCTCTACCCCGATCCCTATCCATAACTCTCTCAGGATCATGCCGAAGACTCTCACGACTAAAGTTTGATCTGCCACCTCGGCTCTTCACTTCATTTACCCTCACAACTCGCCCATCAATAGTCTAATTAGAAGTTTCAATATGTCAAATATCTATGCAGATATATTTAGATGATTAGCTAACTTGAAATATAGATAAGGAAATACAAACAAGAACTATCTGCAAATAATTATATAGATGATGGATACTTAGATCACTTAGCGAAAGAAAGAAATACCTTCCCATCCATTTCCTTGATTGCGTGCATTGCAGATCGAGGGTTTCTAAAAGTGACGAAGCCATAGCATCTTCCGCCAACTGTACGGTCATTGATTATCTGGAAGTCGAACATGAAAACTATAATCATAAGCTGTTTTCTAAGGAAAAATAACTAAATGCATAGGAGAAAAGCTGAACACATAGAACCAATAAATAAAAAATTGCACGTATCACCAAATCAAGTTACTCTTTCAATCAATGAGAAAGACAACCCCGTTCTTACTAGCAATAACTGAAGCTCAAAAACAGAATTGATAACATGATAAACTAACTCCTGGAAGTGCGAGACATGCTAAAGTCTAAAGAAATACCCAATGATGATAATAATCGTTCGCTTTAGTGCCAAACAGGATAATAGGGTAACACTTTTTCAACTAACATGTAGATTTTGTTAATGTAGCTTTACTTCTTTGTTTATAGTTGAAGATTTGTCCATATATTTAGAGTTCGTCATTTTAGATCTAGTATCTCTTCAGGATATAAATCTACAGTTTCTAGTAAAAGAAAAAAATGAATAAATTAAGTGCACATGATGATGACGATGACGATGATAAGAATAAAATATTGCTATTATTACTACAGCAAAAACTTAAAAATAATATTGGAGTTTGGAACGACTAATTGCCTATGAATGGGAAAATTAGATCCCCCCCCCCAAAAAAAAAAAAAAATGACATGTCAATAATTTAATATACCACTAGATATATCTCCTTAAAAAGCAGCTCCGGGAAGGATAAGCTAAATATAAACATCACATCACCTTGGCACACACAATAGCAAAACCAGTATCAAATAATGTCATTAATACAAGATTGCTAGAAATAATGATTGGCAGAAGACAATCAAACTACTTAGAGGGAAGTAGAAGTTCATGTTTTAATTTTTTTAAAAATTTGGTTTTCTAGTTTCTTTAAAAACTTGAATGAAAGATCAAATCATAGATTTAGCAAAAATGTACATTGTTGTGGTGTGGAACTAAGCATTTACTAACAAGTAATGCTAACATAATTTATTCATCATAAGATGCTCAAAACACCTGATCTAAAAAATTAAGATATTAGACAAGGAAACACATGACAAATTCATTTGTTTAACACCTAAGCTGAGCCAAATTAGTTTTTGCTGAAAGCTTGAGACACGTTCAAGTTTCAATATGGTCCCTGCAAAGACTTGAACCCTGTTTCCTGTATGGTTCTCATATCAGTTGAACCCAAGTCATTTGAAAGCTTAAAGCTATCACACAAGAAACACAGGTCAATACTTAAAATTTACAAACCTACTCGCCTGCAGGATATTATCATTTCCCCATCCCCTCCCCTCCCCACCACGTGCTCTTCCGATCTAAAAGGGGTTGGGGGGGTGAGGGGCCCCAAAAAAAAAAAGAGGATAGGAACCTCTGGCCTGAAGCTTCCTAATTCTTTGCCTGGAATCTGATTATTTCTTCATATTGGTGTTTCCATTATGTCCACGCCCAAATCATCATCGGGCACAGTATATTTAAACATATAATTGGTGAAGATGACATGAGACAACCTCCAGACACAGAGAAACAAACATGACTCGTCAAACCATTACTCATATAACAGTACTTTAAGCTAATCTGGTTCAAGTAAATGCAACAGTTATTTCAGTAGAAGGGGTGTTTGATTCTCATTATAATCTCCACATTATAATTTCACGTACTACCAATTTAACGGCAACTCGGTTACAATCACGCATTTAAGTTTTTCATTAAATCTCTGCTTCTCATTTCACCTCGTTATAATTTTAGAAGATTAAAATAAGAATTAAGCACCCTTATAGACTCAACTTTCACTTCAAATATGAAGAGAGCGTTAACAAAAAATTCCAAATACGCCCAACGTAAGAGTACCTCCTAAATTCATGCTAATTGTACAATGGGCGTAAACATAAGCTGTTTTACAGTCCATTATAAACCCAACTTGGAATTAAATGTAATATAATCTCCAAACTATAATTTCACCTACTGCAAATTTGACTGTTGGCTACTCAGTTACAAACTTACAATCACACATTTAAGTTTTCATTATATCTCGGTGACTCATTTCACCTCGTTATAATTTTAGTAGATTACAATAAGAATTAAACACTTTATAGACTCAACTTTCACTTCAAGTATGAAGAGAGCAATTAACTAAACAAAAAACCATATACACCCACAATCGGACTACATCCTATATTTTCAGTTTGCTAACTGCACAACGGGATCAACATAAGCTATTTTACACTTCCTTTGTAAACCCAATTTGGAATTTAAAAAAAAAAAAAAAGTGCAAAGCAAGCGAAAAGCACATAACATAAAAGCAAAACAACAAAGCAACAATTCGTTTCAGCGGCTCAATGAGGAGGAAAAAGGGAGAAAACAATAAAAACGAGAAGGGTCGGAAGACCTTGACGGCAACGACCGCACCGTAGTTATCGAAGACTCTGCGGAGGGTCTCCTCGGTTGTGTCGTACGAAAGCCCGCCGACGTAGACGGAGCTGTCATCGTCAATCGTCATTCCTTCTACTAGCGAACTCCACTGTCGATTTTCCGAGGATTTTCATTCAGGAAACTTCGCAGTAATGGTCCCAACGTTTTCCCGATAGGGAACTTGGGACTTCTTTAAAGTTTTTCATATCCTTCACAGCCCTTCTTCTTCTTTTTTTCTTTTTTTTTTTTGAAAAATTTGCAAAACACGCCGTATATATGTAGTGTATGTAATTACAATTTACACCTTACATTTCATTTAATATAAACAAAACACACTTTTTATTGAAAAAAAATTAAACAATTAGTTATTTAGACAAAATTACATTTATTTATAACAAATCACACATCATATATTATATATTAATGATATATAGAACCACTGGTATTAGCACCATATCAATGTGATATTAAATGATAAGTTAAATCAAGTGAGTCATTTATTTACATATTTAATTTCACTTGTCATTTAATGTTATATTAGTTGTTTACTTTAAAATCGTGAAAACAATATATAACCGTACTTTTCAAATTAATGAAATATCATTTATTTTCAATATTTTACAACAATAAAAATTTAATAGAGAAGGGTTATTGAAAACAAAATGTATTAGTCAATTGAAGATCGGGGACAAATTTTGAGGACAAAGAATTTGGTGTTGAAATACAAAAAAAAAAAAAGGGCAAAGATGAAATATACAGAATAAAATCAAAATATGTTAGTGTTACAAAAAACTTTGTGGTCTAAATATATATGGAAAAATGATATGGCAAGACTATCATGTCATGCACACACATCACGAGAGATCATTGCGGAAATCTACGCTCCCTGTATGTGGTGGCCCACACAATTATCCTAATAATCTCTCGCCATACATCCGGTGTTACATCGAGACTATATATTTGCCAGATAATTAAAGCTATGATAGCATAGCTAATAATAGAATGAATGTGAAAGTCGAGCCATTAATTATCCCTATCCTCTGGCCATAAGAACGTGGAAGTGGCCATCAGTTTGCAATAGATAGAGGACGTGACAACCTAGCCAAATTAATGTTCCAATTATATTATGTTAGCGTGGATGAAAATTTCACTGACTATTCAAAGAGATTTACTCAAATATACGTCAACCTCTACCAATATATGCTATGTTTATTTTCAAAAGTTCTTTTAGCATGGAAGAGGATCCGCTTGACTATCCAATCCAAGGGAACTTATTCGATTAATCCAAAACAATGAGAAAAGTACTTTAAAAAAAAATATTGCCTTTTAACAAGAACATAAAGCAGGGATCAAGGGTAGGCCAAGTGGCCAGGGGCCTTACCCTTTACCGGAGATATCCGGGTTTGAATACTGATGTGAAGTGTTAAAAGAGAAAATGTTACCATGTGACACTTTTGTTTAGTTTTTGTTTGTCATATTATTGTTCAAATGGCACAGCTCGCTGGAGTAGAACACATGAAACTGATTTTGTGGGCAACAATAGTTATGCAATAGTGATGTTAAGTGTTAAAAGATAAAATGCTGCCATGTGACACTTTTGTTTAGTTGTTTTTTGTCATATTGTTCAAATAGAGCTGGAGTAGAATAGATGAAACTGAATTTGTGGGCAACAAAAGTTTTCAAGTATAGGCAGATGTAGGGTAGTCATATGTAATGCTCTTCCGATCTCTAGATTCAATTTAGGCATTTTACATCTGTGTTAGCAGGGAGTACATGCATGGCAAATGCACAAGTACACACCAAAAACTGATCAAAATTCAAATTATGCAGGGGAACAATATGAACTTCTATTCTCATCCTCGATATAATTTTACTACTTAGCAACTTGTTCTACCGGAGGGATTTTGTTCCAAGCGTCCTCCAATCCACTGAGCTGCAACGGGGGCAATGAGAACACACTAACAGTCGAGCTGCCACTACGAATTTCTTTTAGGACACGTAATGCAGATATAGTGCTCTTCATGTGAAGGCTCTCCATCAACTCAATCTCAGCAAGTTCCTTTGGGCCTCTGAGCAGAACTTCATTGTTGGTTGGGCCACTGGTTGAGGATTCATTTCCATCAATTGCCTCAGTTTCAGC
Source organism: Nyctanthes arbor-tristis (assembly GCA_963692815.1). Taxonomy (NCBI): domain Eukaryota; kingdom Viridiplantae; phylum Streptophyta; class Magnoliopsida; order Lamiales; family Oleaceae; genus Nyctanthes; species Nyctanthes arbor-tristis. Next base: position 76,558 of record CAVNYN010283152.1, on the reverse strand, counting down.
TAGGGATTTGTTCACTGGGAAGAGGCGGTCGAGCATTGTCTCACACTCCTTCACAAGCTTGTACAGCAGGTCAGTTGTAAAAAAGGGCTGTTGCACAACCTTCTGTATAAAGGGCAGGCGGAGAAGAGCACCAGTTCTTTTGTCATACTTCTTCAGTATTTTCGCTAGTCCTATCCAGGATACGATGAAGACGACAATTTTAGTACTGTTTTGTGCAGACCATAATAAAAAAGCATTACAATTACAATATTAAAATATAAGAATATTAATTTGGAAGGCATTGTTATATTAAAGTTAACTACTATTCAAGTAGAACACCTTGTTACTCTCGGAGCTATAGAGCTGTAGTTCTTTGGACACTTATAGAGCAAACAGAAATAAACGTGTCCTGAATGCTTTTATTTTTTCATATCATAACCAAATAATAGTACAGCTGAGATATGGAGGTGAAGAAATTCATATAGTTATAAAGCTACCGTAACACAAGGCAAACAGAAGCAATTAGTCCATGGAGCTAACATAAGTTTTGCTTATTATTCGTTTTCCTTTAAGAGAAGGGTGGACGTGCATGCTTTACCTATATAATTTAGAGCACTGTAATTCTCCAACAAGACCATTTCCCCATGGAAGTCCACAATTTCTTTTCGTATTTTAATCATCTCTTCACTCTGATCCTTGGCCTTGGCCACTCGATCTTGCAATTCCTTTAAGCCAAATAATGTAAAAGCGAGTAAATTTACCAATCCACTACCAGAACCAAATATCAACTCTAGTAAAGCATGTAACTGCTAAAAAAACAAGATTATGTATGACATGCAAATACCAGCGAGACAAGACTATACAATCTTTTAATGCTGCCCAAAGAATCATAATGTTGCATTAACATGCCTAAAAAGCTAAATCACAATGCCGCATTTTGATCATTGAGATCCAAGTAATTCCTGGGAAAAATTAAGTTATACCCTACTAAAGCAAGGAAAATTAGTCATTCTACGGGTCTTATTTCACGATAACAAAATCCCACGATATTTTTGGCCACAGAGTGTGTACAATATACAAATGGCTTAATAATAATTAAAAAAAAATTGCTGCTTCTTTATTTTAATAAAATAGAATCATATTTTGTGAGCCCAAACCACTCTTGGACCACATTAAGTAAAGATTTCAGCCTGAGGATAAATTTATTTAACTAAATCCTTGGCTTCAGCTTCAATCCCAACTGCGTAATTGAAGCGCAAAATTTTCATTGACTAACATTCACAAATTTAAATTAGTGATAAAGTCACTAATTTAACCTAACGTTAATTTGCCTGTTCTAATACCACATTGAACCTAACGTTACAAGCTCATATGGGCTACAAGTTAGTGATAAAGTCAGTGAAACATGAAATTTTGTTGCTTTAAGATCATAAAAACTTATAATTCCTAATTAACTCTCCAAGCAGTTAAAAGGTAAATTTATTCATATTTCACTAAGATAGTAATCCAAGTCATGAATAATAATCAATTGCCTGAAATGAATAAGAATATTATTCGATCAAGAAAAGTAGCAGAGCATAATAAAAGGTATAACAGAATAAGTGAATAACACAAATACCTTTAATCTGATAATGCACTCTTCCTCTTTCTCAACAAAGAAAGCGTTAAATTTCTCCAGTTCAGCTTCCAATAACATGACGAAATCCGCCTCTGCCTCTGTCATAGCCTCCCTCTCTCCACCAACATCGGCCAAATCACATTCCACCTTCTGCCTCTTCTTTGCCCTTGCCTGTTCCCCAGCCGACGCCGATGGGCCCTTCGGCTCAATCAGCTTGAGCCGCTTCTTCAGTTCCTTGTAGGACAAAAACTTGTCCCTCCATTCCGGCAACGTCTCCTCAATCTGATTACTCAAACTCTTACCAAACTTCATACTAATTTCACAAAATCCCCAAGACTCAAATTACGGGTTTCGTTCAAATCACTAGACTCAACTAATAACTCAGGATTCCACAAATTGAAAGTTGAAACCACGCGTTCGTTCAAAACCCACAAATCAAAACAATTCAGAAACACGGGCGTGATTGAAAAACACAGAATGAGAGGACTGAAATCAAGGGTTCGGAGCGCATAGTGTGAAGAGAAAATGAGGAAAAGAGGGAAAAGGAATGGTGTGCTGATATAACGGAAATGGAGGACAGAGAATATGCGAAGGGTAGAGTTGGGAATATTCTTTGGAAAAGAGGATATCTCATGGTTTTATTCCCTTGGGGAGAGAGACATTTATAAATTTTTTATTCGCCCTTTTCTAATTTTTCTTTACGAGAGGACACCTGGCAATGGGCTAGTTCTGGGCCGACTCGGACTGTAGTGTAGAGCTGAGATTTGGGTTTAGTTTAATAATAATTTCTCTAAGATAATTATATCAGGCAAGATATTCAACTATTTATCGTGATAATTCTTCGTCTCACAACGACTACTCTCTCGTTTCTATTTTCACACAATTTTTCTTAAAATACCGTTATTATTGACTAGTTCCTAGTCTAGATCAATGTGATCACGGAACCATGGAGTATGACAGTGTTATAGTATGAGAGTGTTATTGAAAATGGTTAAGCACATTTTCTCTAAATTGTATTATGGAATTTCATTTCTATTTCTCTATTAGTCGCGCATAAAATCCCAAGTAGAAATGACAATGGGTCATGTCTGCCCCTATCTCAACCCGTGAATTTAACAACCAGCTAGAATTCAGGGTGAATTGGGGCAAGCTCAGACGACGGCAGGTCGGGTCGGGTTGGGACTTTGACCGGTTTAAATTTTTAATTTTTTTAATTTTTTTGTTTTTCTTATTTTTCATATTTTTTTTTAATTTTTTATCAATTTAAATGAGGCGGAGCAGTCCTGGTCGAGTGCGATCAGTGACCCAATATGCCCCGAACTACCCCAAACTACCAACCCATGAGGTGAAAATGTTTTGGCCCATTCAAATTTGGGCTCTGCGGGCCTTTAGCCGTGTCAATTTAAATTGCCATCCTTTTCTAAAATCACAAGTGATATTCTACAAGCGTGATGCAAAGAAAATTGTTGATATCACGCTTTGAGCATAAGGGCACTTAGCAAGGTAATGCGTAACAAAGTGCAAAGAATGCATGACAAGGCTGGAAATTGGAATGTTAAAGAAAAGTTTCAACCCTAAATGTGCATATGTCTATACACTTTTTTTAGAACACATCACATGATGCAAATTTGATACATTGGATTAGATTGGACAAAAATTTGAATAATAAAATTACAGAGGGATGCATAACGAGCCGACTGGCTCAGGGGCCCGTGGCCCGGCTTGTAAAAAGCTCGAGTCGACGCTCTTCCGATCTCGTGGCTTGTTTAAAACGGGCCTGAGCCCGAGCCGAGCCCTAAATCTTGGGGCAAGCTCAAGCCGAGCCGGCCTGTGTGGCTCGGCCAGCCAAAAGGGCCAGGTCGTAATTACGGACCGAACAAGCCGGTCCGTGTCAAACTTAGGTAGGAAAGAAAAAAAATTAAATTAAAATAAGATAAAAATTATTAAAAAAAGGGCTCGGCTCGGAAAAGACCCGAGCCAAAGCTCAGGTTGAACCTAATTTTCATGGCCAAGCCGAGTCAGACTTTGGCTAGGGCTTTTTCGGCTCGGGACCAAAAAAGCCCGAGCCGAGCTCGAGCCCAAATGTTGGCGAGCCAGCTCGGCTCGGTTCGTTGATATCCCTAAAATTACATAAATCGTATTTTAGATTCTACTAAAAGAATTAACAATGAGATAATGCACGAGTGAAGTAATTTAAAATTGGACATGATAAAGATAAATGTCAAATTCACATAAAATTTTTCAACTTCATGCTTTTGATTTACAAATGGAAATAGAATTTAAATTCCATGGTACAACTCTCTTACGCCTACTTTTAGTCATTTTCGTTGGAAACCATTTCCCACATCTCTCCTAAGTAAAATATTTTCCATGAAAGGTGGAAAATATTTTCTTTTCCATCTTTTCATATCAAACATACCCTTAAAGAAATATCATCCTCTTTTATCTTCCCTAATGAAAATATGTATATTATGAAACAAAATGAATAAACAATTTTCATTCAAATTTTAAAGGCACATATGAAAGTACAATAGTACTTCTTATGAATGTGTGCAACATATGTATTTTTAGCATGATTATGAAAATTGGCCCGGACAAGCCGGTTTGATTGGGAAATGGCTCGAAAGCCATTCTAATTTGTTAGATAGTGTGTGATGTCTCTGTACTGTGTGTATGTGTGTTGTACTCCTGTCAAAAAGAAATTATTTATTTATTTTTTTAATTAAAACTAGTTCAACCTCTACATAATCTTGCTTCGACCATTTGACCCCTCGTCAGTCAATAGTTGATCTGACTTTTTGAACATTGATTTTTAGTCCTTGCTTGAATTTGAATAATCCTACTTGAACAAAAAATAATAGACAAAGAAAGTGAAAAAATAGATATGTGGCTCATGTGATTACCATTGATGTAAAAGTTAAAAAATAGAATCCTACCATATGTCAATTTTATTTAAATTTTTGTTTGTTATTTTGTTCAAATAGCTAAACTCAATGAATTTTATTTTCAAATCTTATATATATATAAATATATATATATTAAAGTAGGATAGTGGTCATATGTAAATTTTCCCGCCAAAACCACTATTCTACTTATATATGCTTCTTCCTTCATTTATTTTATTTATTTTAATAATAATATTTACATATATATAATAAATACACATTTCTAACTAATTAAGCTTCAAATTAATCTCTAATATTTTTTATATGTGTGTGTTTTTAGTTTGTACAAATATATAATATACATAATTATAATGGATGTTATAATATATATATAATAAAATATATCGGGTTTGAATTTTCGACTCGAGATATTTTCTCAAAAAATAAATAAAATAATAAATAAATATTTACTTTCCCGCCTATATATGCTTTTATTTTATATGCTTTCAATTTTATACACATTTTCAATTAATATATATTATATATACGTATATCAATAAGTTTGGAGTTTTCAAGTTAGTCTCCAATCTTTCTTTTTTTCATACACACACACACATGCATTCTTGATTAAACTCTAAATTAATCTCCAATCTTATACTATTTTTTATTCATTATTGTTTTTCATTCTGTTAGTTTTTAGACTATCTTTAAAGAATTTATATTTCTCCAAAATTCTAATAGTTCAAAATTTGAGTTATTGAAATTTCCTTATCATTTCGATTAAATACATACTCGTGTCATTGAGATGTCATAAAACTTATGACTATAAGCTTACTACATTACTTAATGTATTATTTTTTTTATGAGAACCTATATATTGATAAAAATTTAAGTTAAGGAGATACAATAATAATATTTGATAGTGATAATTTAGAAAAAAATAAAAAATTTGTTTAATTCTTTTTAGAGTGGAAAGTGATTAAAAATTAATATTAGAGATAAATCATATATAATTTATCCTTTATTGTAATATTACTTCACTTGGGCCTTTTGTAATAGGAGGATGTTTACATTATATTTTTAGAATGGATTTATTGAATGGTAATTTCTTTAAAAAATGTATGACACTATATGAGATATGAAAAATAATTATTCCAAGAATATGTAGTAACGAATTCATTCTGATAAATAAATAACATCCACATTCTAAATGCGTTCTTACAATTTTTATGTTGATGCTTATTGAACAAAGATACATGTATAATGTAATTTTAGAGTTATATAAATTTTTTATATTATCTTTTTCATAGTTTCTTGATTTTCATAGTCAACGTGAAATTAAATTTAAAATAAAAATTCATCATTAATTTTCAATTTTTTTAGCTAAGAGTATTGTTTTATAAATGAAAATTTAATTAGCTATTTGCCAAGTGAAGAATTGTACGCAATAAAGTTATAATTATTAGTAACATGTGTATGTGAGTGAGTATTACGCAATAAAATTGTGATTATTTAGTTCTTTAAATTATCACGCATTTTTTAGCTAATTATTTTATTCCGTGCAACGCATGGGTATACAACTAGTAAAAGTAAAATCAGTAAAAATGAGCGCCAAAGATAGTGTAATAAACACGAATCACCCTATGAAATATGAGATTGGTAAGATTATTTTGGCCATAGTATCATCTATGTACCTTAAAACAATTTTCCTCTAGAAGTAGTTGGGAATGCTGACTTTTGTTTCAATAGAATGCTTTGAATTTTGATTACTTTTGAACGGAAAGATTATTTTTGTGGAATATTCTTTTTTTTGAACTAACTTTGTGGAATATTCTTATACAAAGACAAGTTGATAAAATCTTTGTTGAAATGAAGGTTAGAAAGGTATATAATATTAGGCGTCTTAAAGCGATTTGGTGTTTTAGTTTATTTATTATTTTCTGTAGCAGGCTTGTCTTATTAATAGTAATAATGATAAGAATAATTGTTCTTGATGAAATAATAATAATTTGTTCCTCTTCATCTTCCCTTAAAAAAAGTTAACAAATTACTTGCTAAAATTTCCTAAAAAGTTAACATTTTTGTTTAATTCCACCAAATAAATGTACATTTTGGTGACACATAGGGAAAGGACTTTTCTTTTTAAATGAAGTGTGGAAAGGACTTAAAATACTAAAAAATGACTTTTTATCGTTTTGAGTACTTTTTCATCGCTTAAAAAATGGTTTTCAAATACTTACACTCCAACAAATTTTTAGTATTTGCAAAAATTGGAAACTCAAAATAATAAAGACATCGTTAGCGTTATACTTCTATTTTAAAATAAAAATAAAATGAGTTGAAATATGCCTTGTAGATTCTTATAATATGTGTGAGTTTCACAAATATGTGAATATGATTTGATAAATCTAATTTTATTTTAAAATAAAATGGAAGTAGTAAAACGTTCATAAGAGCTAAATTTTCTTCTTACAGTAATAGTAAAAACAAAAAGCCTTTAGTTGCCACCAAGGAGCCAGCCCGAGGAGGAGAGCTGACGGAAGCCAAGCCAAGTTGTTTCCAAAGATAGAATTGGTATAATAAAATAATAAATACCGCATGGGGACGAATATGCCATTACTCTTTGGAGAAAAACGTTTCCCGCATACAAACCACCAAAATACAATTCTGGACATATTTGATGCCAGAGATTCTGTACGGAATGGTGCAGGTGAAGGGTGTTTCTGGTATAGAAATTTCGTAATCTTTTAGGGTTATTTAATATTAAATAATTATATATTTGTGCATTTCTAGTGAGTTCCAATAAAAGACAGTTGATGTAGTATAATATCAATCACTAATATAATTTGTGATGATAACGATGTATTTACATCAATATGTGATATTATATCGCATCACTATCTAGTGCTAATACACACTAGACTTCTAATACTTGAATTCTATTGGAGATATTTGAAAAGGATAATACTAAAAGTTTACCTTATCTCGTGTGTACATACCATCCATCTTATTAAATTACTTACCAATATCATGATGAATTAAAAATAAATTATGATGCAATTGTCACGATACATAAACAATTCAATATAGTAGATAGTATAGGTAGATACAAGATGAGATGGATGAGTAGCATTGTCTATTTGAAAATTCCTTGAAGGTGAATTACAAAGGTAAATTGCAGCAGAGGTTCCCGACCTTTGCACCAATTTGCACTTTTGTGCCTTGCCTTTAAATTTGAGATAATAGACCTCCAACCTTTGAAAATTTGAGGTCGTCCATCTAAATAGATAAATTTTATCAATATATTTTTAGACTCTGTTTGGCAACCAATTAAATCAGATCCTATTATTATAGAAAATTAAATTTCATATTAGCGTTACATGAGAATATATAAAAGTGGCATGTGTAAATGATAAAAAGGTAATAAGAAACTTTAATTTGAATTATTTATTTATTTATACACACATGTCATTTTTTTGTATACATGTGTAACTTTTCTATACTCTAGTATGACTGAATTTGTAATTTAATTTTAAAGGATCCAATTTAATTGGAAATGGAGTCTAAAGGTTTATTGATAAAGTTATCCATTTAAATGAATGATGCCAATTTTCCAACGATCAAGAGTTTTTTTAATCCAGATTTAAAAGTTGAAATGAAAGTACATATGAATGCAAGGGTTGGGACCTTTGCTGCAATTTACCCAATAGTAAATATTTGGTAACGTGATAATTGGCATGTCTGGGGTTTGCATTCAGTGGTGTAGACAACACAGAAGAGAGGGAGGAGTTGGAACCAAAACTCAAAAATAGTTATACATAAGGATTAATTTTTGAAACAACAAACATACTCAAGTGCATTACAAATAGTGTTAACAATTTAACGCCTAGTATATCAGGCTAAAAAGTAAGTTAAGCGCGATGACTTTTTACTTTAGCAAATTCATAAATAAGAGAATCAATATCTATTTTGCTAATAATCTCTCTTTCAATAAAAATTATCAAACTATCAGCAAGAAACTCATCATCTATTTTGTTGTGAATAGCAGTCTTCATATGTTTCATTGCTGAAAATGCTCTCTCAGTTGTCTCTGTGGAAACAGGTAGTGTTAACACAAGACAAATCAAACTTCTTATCATTTTACAGCCCTCCGCATTTCTTGTTTCCACCAGTTTCTCGCACAATTTTGCTAGAGTGGGCACTTGAAAAGAATTTTTAATGATTATTTGTATTTAATGATTCAAAAGAATTTTTAGGATCTAATGCCACACTGAGCTCAAGTAGTCTGACCAATGTCTCATTAAATCTCGAGTTCAACTCTGCTAATTGAAATTCTAAAACTTATTGAAAATGTCAAAGTGGTAACGATGCTCAATACTGATTTGCCTTTGAGTACGACCTATGTTGCTGTTTAGGTCAGATATAGTGCTTTTATATTTTGAGCATAAGTCTTTTACTTCCTAAAGCAATTTTTCCCACCCTTTGTCTCTCAACTCTTGAAGAAGAGTTTTTGCAGTAGAGACATATCAAAGTGCAGCTAAAATATCAACAGATTCCTTTTGAAATGTTTGACAAAGAAAATCAGTAATCTGCATAATTGTCCTCATTAAGTGCAAAACAATCACAATCAAAACTTTGAATACTTTTGCAAGCACCACGAGCTTCTATTCGAGCCTTGGAAGGACCACTGCAAGTGATATCCTTAAGCACCCTACAAGTTGCAGCATACATATCTATCATACTCAAAACAGAATCATAATTGGAACCCAACGGCAACGAGTAGAACTTGAACGCTAAAAATATTTCATCTGATTAGATTCTTATCCAGATTCAAGCTCTCCACTTTCCAATATATTCTCAATTTCTATTCTATGGGTTGTTTACAATTCTATGTTGCATTTAGCACAAGATTTGACAATGTTAATGACATTATCCAATATAGAGAAAAACTCCCAAATTGGATCACATTGCTTTGCTAAAGCAACCATTGTCAGTTGCAACCTATGAGCAAAACAATAGACATAGTATGCAAATGGACAATCTTTAAAAAACAATTCCAGTAGTCCATTTCATTGCCCACGCATGTTACTAGCACCATAATATCCCAGGCCTCATAATTTATGAACTTGAAGATTGTGCTGAGAAAGAACATTAGATATCTCTTGTTTAAGTGTCTGTTTGCTTCTCATTATTCACATTTACTTATAATTTGAAATTATAATGAGGTGAAATGAGTGGTGTATGTTCAATGAAAGTTTGAAATTTGTGGTTATAAATGAGCCGTTGTCAAATCAGTGATCAAATCAGTGGTAGATGAAATTATAATTTGCTTTGAAAAAGAGAAACAAACACCCTCTAAGTGTTTCTGAAGAAGTCTCAGAAACACCCCTAATAGCAAAAAAACGTTTTGTTAAGATATGTACAGTTCACAAACCTCAAGATAATGACCATTTACTCTCCATTTGATTCCTCTTGTTCTTCACAACAAAAACAGAAATGCAAGCATATCCAATTTTTTCGCGTATCATATGAAGCACACTATTGGTCTTGATTGCCAAAATCTTTTTCTGAATGTCCAGAAAAGTATATCTGGTATTTTTTTGGTGCATTACTTAGCACAACATCTCTGACATCTAAATTCCATGTTCCAGTATAATTACATTTCTACGATTAAAAGAATTTTCAAACTTATCATACTTTCTAAAAGCACAACCTTGCAGTGCTAGTCACTGAACACTCAATTGTTATCTTTAAATGCAATTGGTTTTTCACAACTTATTCTTTGCTGATGTTATCAATCACTTTATCAATATGTTGATATGGCCTCATCAAAGCGTCAACACATACCCCACACATATTGTGAGTTGATGAAGATGATGCATCAACATGACCAAGAAATGCACAATTCTTGCCCCTAACGAACTCTCTACCGATTATCAAATTCACTAGCCACCAAGGTCAAAGTGAAAGAGGCATGCATATTCTCCCCAAAAAAGAAAACATGGAAAGTAGTAGGTCTTATGTGAACTAGGTAAATACTCTAACCAATTAAATTCACTGAACCAACTGTTCTGAAAACGATGATATTTATCTTTATATTTTCGGGCTTTATATGTATGAAGTTTCAGTTAGTAAGGCCCTACCATCAAGTATGCTCGTCTGAATTCATCCTTTTTCTCAAAAGGCCAATCACATATTCTCTTCCTTTTTCCTCTATTCCTTTCAATTTCAGAATATGAATTTGAATTAGATTGGTGATTTTCATTTGGAGAAGAGGATTGTAGATTTTCATTAGGAGAATAAGATTTTGATTGTCAATTGGAGAAGAAGATTGTTGGTTTCTAACTGAAGGAGAAGATTGTTGATTACCAACTAAAGGAAAAGATTGTTGATTTCCAACTGAAGGAGAAGGCTATCGATTTTCAGTTGGCGGAGTCAGTTGATTGTTATTTGATTCATCGTCTTGTGTATTTCTTATTGGCTTGAAGAAAGAATGCAATGTAGTTTTGACTTTCTTGCTAGGAGGCTATTGTGTAGCCATAATTTCATCTACACAATCAAAGTTAATATAATCAATTTGAATATTTATTTTCCATAAGATAATTCGCTTGCTAACATTAAAACACAATATCATCCAGTTTACAACCAAACAATAAAAAAGAAGTACGCCAACTAGTAAGCCAAGAAGCCAACAATATAAATGCTAAAAATCTATTCTATTCCTAATTCCATTTTGCAAAATTTCTCTACAAAAAATTTCACTAGTTCAATAAAAGTTATTTTTGTACCAAAAACTCAAAATTTCCTTCTACAAAGTATAATCCATATTCCACACTATCTATAATTTATATGAGTTTCAAGTTTCAGCAATTATTTCCAACAACATAAAAGCACTTTTAGTGACAACGTCAATCACTTAAATTAATTAAAGAAACACTTAATCATAATTTTTCAACAATTAATTAAAGAAACACAAAGTAAATCAGCATGTTTCAACAATTACTTATGTCATAATTTTTCTTCAATTCAACCAACATAAACCAGTTAGGCAATTACATTATCTAAAGTTTAAATTTTAAAGTATATCAACCAACAGAGCAACACTCAAAGTCTGAAACTGACCAAGAATAGTGAATCGTCCAAGGCCTAAGTAGTCTCAATGTCTTATAGAATAATAGAAACACAATAACTTAGGGGCTAGGGCAAAAGCAATTTTTGTCTTGAAAATAAAAACAATTCCCCCTCACATTCAAGCTTAACATAGAGTAAAATCAATTTAGGAATTAGAACTAGAATTTACTTGGAAAATTAGAGGATGAAGATGCCTAGAAGAGAAGAAACCAACCGCTACCACCTTCCTACCTACCTTTAGCTTTCGTCGGACCGCCGTTCACTACCACTGTCAGCTGAAATCTGGCCAGCCGCCTATGACCGGCCTTATGCAGCGATTTTTTCCCCTTTTTTTGCTCTTTTTTCTTTCTCCCTTATTCTTTTTAAATTTTTTCTTTTTCCTTTTCTTTTTTCTAGCGATGTTGTCAGAATCTTCTTCTTCTTCTTTTCATTTTTGTTTTTGCTTTTTTCTTTGTTTATTGTTTTCTTAAATTTTGCTAACAAAAAATAATTTTTTATGCTCAAAGGCTCGTTAAGTTCAAGCTATGTTATTATTAAAACAAGCTATGTTATATGTGTAACAATATATGTTTTTTTGTCTAATGATATATGTTATTAAACAATCTGTATTATTTATATAATAAGCTAATGTAAAACACATGGCAGAATGGATTGAGGGAAAATTGGACCAAAATCAAGTTAAAATATGGGTGTTTTTGTCTTCAGTGCATAGTTTAGCGTATAATACCTTCTCGGAAGTGGATGGATGATAGATGAATATGTGTAAGTTTGTGAAAAGAGAAACCGATAGAGAGATCAAAATAAATTTTTAAAAGTTGTGTGTTCTTACTTTTTAATTTAAATGAAGGGTAAATTTGTCTTTATAGAAAAAATGAACAGTGAAAATTGACAAAAATAGTATATAGGGATTTTTTGTGCATATTTTTGAAAGATTAGAGAATTACATGCTTAAAAAGAAGATTAGAGATGAAATTATTACTTTTTACAAAGGTTGGGGACTTTTTGTGAAATTTACCCTTAGTTAATGTGACATTACCCTTTTTTTCTTTTTTTTTAAAAATAAATAACGACGGGTCCAACTCAGGATGTGACATCTCACCGTCACATTTATCACATCAAAGGAGGACTTTTCTTTCTTTCCTTTTTTCTTTCTTTTGGACAGGAAAAGAAAGATATTATGTCCTAGTTATGGAGAATGATATTATTTATGTACATGTGTAACATTTATTTTTCATATAACTATATTAAGCTTGATTTATTAACTAGAGGAAAGTCGCATGATTTTTCAAAATCAATTCGTATGATAGGTTGGGTGAGTTAATACTCCCATTAGAAACTGAAGGTAAAAGTATTAAACTTAATTTCATATTACTATAACTTTTTGAAACTGTTTATTTAAAAAGTTATTAGAAGAATTAATGGGTTGGTAAACTTTTGTGCCGAAATTACTGTGTAGGCTCAAAAGGTTTTTAAGTATTTAGTAAATTTAACTGTTTTATTATTGTTTGAGTTCATAATTACTAAAAAGTACGTGAATTTTAATTATATCTATATATTAATTAATCCACCTAAGTGGATGGTATACTTTTCCCGCCTAAGGTGGGCGGGCTCTGTAAAATTTCTAATGACATCATCATTACATCATCAGTTTATTGTTAGCTCCTTGCGTGGGCATAGGCATTCTGGTAATTGCAATGTATACCTTCTGTTTATACACTTCTCACTTCCGCTCCTATTCTTTCCTTTGTTGTTCAATTGATTTACGAAGCATCTTCTCTTCGATCTATCGGAGATTTCATCAAATTAGGATGTGTATATTTATCCATTGTGATCTCTTACCCTTCTCGAGATGGAATTTGAAAGGTAAGGTTTGGATAAGTTGAATTTAAATAAGCCCTAATATTTATTTATACCATGAATCTTTTCCTTAATTTTTTTGGGGGTATGTTTTTCCAAGTTCCTCTGCCCTTTTCAACTTCTTTCTACTTTGTTTACAAAAAGAAATAGTTGCATCTCCTGTGCACTTGACTGCAATTTTCTTTTTTCCATTGTTAACTTGATTGAGAGACTAAAGGGTTGCCTCTGAAAACGATAAGTTGCACATTGCTATTGTGATTTACAAATCTGGATGGATGCCCGTTGAATTGGATTCATATTGAATGTGGACTAATAATATGAATTCCTTTTTTTTTCTATTATTGACAAATATTATTTGGTATTGTTAAGTATCATCCAAGTTTGAGTTGTAGATGTGTACTAATGTAACTTGCCTCTGGTAAGTACGTCGGGATAATAATTCAAAGATGTCACCGAATAATTTTGTTTAAGTGTTTTCTTTTTAAAATTTTTCCTATTTGTGGATGGTTGTTATTTGTTTCATTATGCTCTATCCAATGTTATTAGCTCAAACCGATGCTTGGCAAACTATATAGTTCATAGTTTTACTTTGTGTTTTCAAATGATTGCTTACAGGTATAGTACAAGACTCCATAAGCTGTAGAGAATCATTACATGGATGTAATATTTATGATTTTTTGTTGGAAGATAAATGAGACATTGAAAATTTTGCCTATGTTAGATATCTCAGAACTATGGGTTCTATTAAACTTGATTACCTACTAACTTTCCTAGATTTATCATGATGCACTTAGTTTAAGTCTGCTGTCTCGATTAATGTTTGCAAGTTTCATCCCCAAAAAAATGCTCTATCCAATTTTGGGTGCTTTAGATGGTTTTCCGCAACAAGTTTGTGCATTACTTTTTTGTATGCTTGGCCATTTCATAGATGTTCAAGTTACCTTTTAGCTCCGGCGACAAGTTGCTTTTTGCTGTTTGAAATTTCAGATCATTTACCCTTATGCATCTAATGGATCCTATATGAAAGTGTGTAGCAAGCTTCATACTGTGCCACGGGGTAATCCGGTATCATGAATAAATTTTTGGTATTTTATCAACTCTCTATTTTTTTGTTTTATTGTGGTTAAGCGTTGCATTGTTTCCTACTTTTATGAGTATTCATTTATAATGAGTGAATTTTTCTAGACAAGACTCATAAAACTAGTGGAGTAAATCTTGTGGTTATAGACTACTGCATGCCACATGCTATGATTTACTCAAGAAACTGAAGGTATTTTTCTTGGATTCTTCTTCTTTTGTTTTATTTCTACTCATTTGAAGAAAGAAAGTTCATTTCATAAGCACATACTAACGTTCCTTGGAAAATATGCCCCAAAGTTCATTTCCCAAGCACATACTAGCTTTCCTTGGAAAATATGTCCCGGCCATTTTCCCTAATCCAAGTTGTAGTTTTTGGTGTTTGATGTAATTAAACTTAAAAAAAATAAAAACAAAATTGCCCGCATGGGTCATGTTCTTGCCTTTTATTTTTAGATCGGCTTCAGTAAAAACATTTGGCACAAGTCTATGCAGTACAAAGATATAGGGCTTTTCTCTCTTAGGCACAAATGCTAGAAAAGTTTCACATTTCGCTTTCTCAAAATTTGTTCCCTGTCTGTTGGGAGAATCATTTAGAATTTCGATATTTGATTGCGTGAGATAATGTATGACAAAAATAGAGTTCAAATGAATTCCTAATCACAAAAAAAAATTAATCCTTCTTTTTTGTGTATGATTTTTTTTACTGTGATAGTTTTGGAAGGTGAGTTCAATATATTTTATTCCTTGAGTAATTATTTTATTTTTGATTAGCTATGCATCAACTTGAGGGGGATTTCTAAGAAAACAGATCTAGTTTATGATTAGCCATGCATAAACTTAAGGGGGATTTCTAAGAAAACAAATCTGGTTCATCTTTGGAACCATATATGATGTGGCGCTGAATCAGCGCCATATATGGGAACCAGACCCAAAAAAAGAAAAAAAGAATTTCAATCCCTCCATTATAAAAGGTATGTGGGACCCACGGATTAAACCAAAAGCCCAACCCATCTGCTCCTTTCTGATTCCCTTCCCTCCGCCTGCTTTTCTGTGCGACTGTGCCTCTGTGCCAATGCAATTGTTGCTACTACTATCAACACAATAAACCAACCAAAGCATCCTCCTGACCGCGATTTCTCTTGCATTTCTCTTCAAATTTGGGGCAATCAATGGTAAATAATGGATGAACCAGTGAGTGGTTGACTGCATCTAAACATGAGAAACGAACTTAAAGTCCTATTTTTTGGTTCAAGAAGCTTCTTGTTTGAATTTCTTACCAGTGGAAATTGATTTTAGTGTGATTTACAGGGCAATGTGCCAAATGAGTTGGATGTTTTTTAGGTTTTCTAGTGGGAAAATCACTAGTTCGTTGGAGTTGAGGGATCTTGGCCAGTTGATTACAGAATCTATCTACAACTGACAGCTGCAATGACGATGATATTTTTCCTTTGCTTGCTTTCTTCGGGTTTTATGCTTTGTGAATTCAGTCATGTAAAGTCACAAAAATGCATGTGGTCGTTGCAGATTTCCATGAATTTCTTGGCGTAGTTCCGTCGGAGGAAAGAGAGCTGCACTTGAGCTTGGCCATCGTTGGGAACAAGGGTTCACTGTTAGGATTTTCACAGAGGCACAGAGAAGGGGTTGAAGGAAGAAAGGAATCAGAGACGAGAGATGGGTTGGGCTTTTTGTTTAATTTATGGGTCCCACATAAGTTGAAATTCATTTTTTTGGGGTCTAGTTCCCGTTTGTGGTGCTGATTCAGCGCCACATCCCCATATCTAGCTCCATTTTTAGAGCCAGATCCGTTTTCTTAGAAATTCCCTAAACTTGAGTCTATACATATTTCCATTTAAGGGGACTAAAGATTATTTCGGAAGAAGATGATTTTTTTAGTTCATCAAGGTGAAATTCAATAACATTTCTCTTATATTCATAAACCAAAAAAAAAAAGAATAAGAAAAAAAGAAAAAAAATAGGGGTTCATCATAATTGCAAAATCGGTAATTAATAATGTTTTGTGATGATTCTTTTTGTGGACCAATGTGAGTAAATAGTAAAGATGTTAGTCTTTGTTCTTTAATGGGTTCATTTGATTTTTCATTTTTCTTGTGATTTCTTTCTTCTAATCTATGATTTCATCAGGTTGTCAAGGCAAAAAAGAAAGACATTGGAAATATATATATTATAAAGATCATGGATAAAAAGTTTATCACCACAAAAAATTAAAAAGGCGTATGTGAAATTGAAACACATTTTATTAGTTCGGTTAGATCATTTAGGTTTAATCAGACTTTTTCACAACTCAGGATAGTTTCTCTTCTCTATAAAGTCTGATGTCACATTGCTATATATTCTTTTCATATTTTGGCTGAACTTACATGAACATTTGAATAATATTTGGAATTTGAGTCTTGTGAAGGTGGATAAATTTGTTATCAAATATCCAAACACTACAACCGAATAGACAAAAAAAAAAAAAAGGAAATACACGTCTGTTTATTCAAAAAATGATGCCCAAAGAAAAGATGGTGGCTTTTTTGAAAATTTCGGCAAATCAATACACGTCGCTAAGACGTGTATTGCACGTCGCCTAAAGAAAAGAACCAGCACCTATAGTCAATCAAATTCAAAATTTTGAATTTTTTGAATTCTTAATTTGATTGGAATGGGCATCAGTTCCTTGAGGAACCGATGCCCATTCCAATCATTTTTTTTTAAATCCTTAAGGGCACTGCATTTCTTGCCATAGCTTAACCAGCGAGAATGAGAAAGAATCCAAATGTTAAGAAAATGTATAAGTATTTCTCCTTCTTTCATTGCCTCCTCTCTATGTTTCCCAGCTTTTTCCCCCATTCCCTCTTCAGTTTTCTCTTCCTCTTTTTCCTCTTGTTTAGCTTATCTCTGAGCCATTTTTTCTTCTTCTTTCTTCTTGGGTTTTAGCTCTTCAAGTTTAGGTTTTGGAACAATCTTGGCTTGCTTTTTGGTGCGTGGATAGACATACTCAACTAGCTTGGCTGTGTGAAACCTTAACTTTTCCCAAAACTGAATTATGTATAAGATGTTTGCACTCCTACAATTGGCACATCAAAATCATAGAGTAATTCATATTAGTACATCCTAAATTCCTAATGTTACTGGCCATAATCAATGCTGGGAAACTCTTTTGGTATTTATTATTGCCTTTAAGATGACAGATGAGAAAATATTAGCTTTCAACTTGAGTATCTTTCTCTTGAGCTGCTCCGCGGGGGGCAAAGCAATGCATGTTCACGTTAAGTTCCACTAGCGTCAATTCGCTACCCTGAAACCGGAATTACACTAGGAAGAAGAAATGAGAACATTCAAGAAAGTTGTTTATTTTTTGTTTTTTGAAAAATACAATAGACATCAGTTGTGTACAATAGGCATCGGTTGTACCACTACAACTGACGCCTATTGTTCATTATTTTTATTTTTATTTTTTTAAATTAACTTTAGATGTTGGTCCTTGTTAAACAACAGACTACTATTATGACCTTTAGGTGTCGTCCAACAGCCGACGCGTATACTTTTACAATAAACGTCGCTGCTAGAGACATTGCCTTCAAAACCGACACCTATTCATCAACAAAACCGACACCTAATGTGTTATTCTACAGTAGTGAAGGCAAGTAGACAATTTTGTAATGTATATTAGCTTTTAGCATTACATATCATAAAGTTATTAGATGAACTTCATTCTATCTAGAATTATATTTTCAACAATTAATACTTTTGTTTATTTTAGAGCGAAATTAATAAAATAGAAGAAACATATAGAAAGAAGGAAATGAACTTCAAGTTTTAAAGTGGTTTTCCAATATTTGTATTAGAATCATAAATTTTATTTTAAATGATCATTTGGTAATTTCGTGCAAAGCACGGGCATGTGACTAGTTTTTATTTATTCTTATATGGTATTCTAATGTTTTTTTTTTCTCTTTTATAAAATGATATGTGATACTTTTACAAAAAATTCTAAACCAATAACTAACATACAAAATTATTTAAAATTAACCAAATACTAAGAATAGAAATAGGGTTAATTACACCTAACATACCTAACTTTTCAAGTAATTATAGACCACATCCTTGACTTTTAATTTTACTTCTGGGAATCCCTAATCTTTTAAGAGTGTTACACCTAATGTCATTAGTGACGGAAATTGTCTACTTCTACCGTTAAGTTGGGGTATTATAGTAAAATATAAAAAACTAAATATTTTAATCTTAAAAAAGGGGGGGAGCCTCTCCTCTGTGCTATCGGAAATGGCAGCACTTTTGCTGCTGCCATTTCAGGCAGCACTAGAGGGCATTAAAATATTTATTTTTTATATTTTACTATAATACCCTCAACTTAACAGTAGAAATAGATAGTTTTCGTCACTAGGGACGTTAGGTGTAATACTCTTAAAAGGTTGAAGACGCCAAGAAGGAGAATTAAAGGTTAGTGACGTGATTTATAATTACTTAAAAGATTGAGGACGTTAAGTGTAATTAACCCGTAGAAATAAAATGACAAACATTTACCAAAAAGGCGCATTTTCTTTCTTTTTTGGGTTAAATTTCACATTTTAATTATAGTTAATTGGAGAAAAAAGATTGGCTCTATTGGCATTACATTTTATTATTAATCGCACCACATTTTTAGTTATACTCGTCATCTTTTATATTTTTAATCCTTTACACTTGCATCATTAACTTTTTTTTTTCATATTTTTATTTCTAACATCTTATTATAATAAAATCTTGTATCGAATGGTTTCTTGATTTCAAAAATTTCATTGCCAGAATTGCTTAAAATTGTTAAATAAACAAAAATGTAATATCTAATGATACACAACTACACATTTTCATATGAATTTAAGGTACAAAAATCAAAATTTTTAAAAATATATTCGATCATTATTAGTGTAACATGATAATTCAATAACAAAAATCTTTAAAAAATGTAGTAAAAACTTTCAGGCGTTTAAATACTATAAGAAAAAAGATTATGGATATTCAAATTAGTAAAAATGTGGTATGTTTAGTAAAATGAGTGGTGTGCATATAATTAGCTGAAATAAAAGTAGGCTTTTAGAAAGTACCTTCTTATTCTTTCTCAAAATTTGCTGTAAGATCTCAATTTTTCTTAACTCGCAAACAAGTACCTTGACTCGAAAATCTAAGCAGTTCTTTTTATTAATACAGGGAGATTGTAGGGGAAGGAAATCAAACCTTAGTATATAGGGTGTGAAAATCACACAAATGCCATTAGACTACATGGGTTTTGACAAAACCTAAGTGGTTGTTTGGTTTTTATTATTTGAATGAAATTATAATTAGAAATTATAATACGGAGAAATGAGTGGTGAAAATCTAATTTAAATTTAAAATACGTGGCTATAATTAATTGAGTAAATTAATGGCGAAATTATAATATGGATGTGTAATGAGAACCTAGCAAGCCCTAAGTTTGAGGTTTCATCAAAACATACAATGAAGGGGGGGGATGGATTTAGGAGCCTAACCTCCTGAAAGAACTTACAAAACTCAATGCATCAACCTCTTTATTTTGCTTTTTCTTAAGAAATATTCATTTTATCTTTCATTTTAAATTAATTTTTTATTTTTATGTCATATGTTAATGAACCATAAAATTAAATGTGATTTTGTTAAACCTAGAAATGGGTGCTGAAATTTGTAGTTGCTATTAAATTATAAAAAGTGAATATAACTTTTCAAATTCGTAAAGGCTATAAAGTTATATCAAAATGGCAAAAGATATCATTGCCAGTGTAATCTTCTATGAGTGTGAGACATCAAGTTGTACTTTTTTGCTTGTATAGAAGATTAATAAGTCACAACTCACCGTGGCCCCGGGCGTTATGAATATAAAACTAGTGTGATGTTTTGATAAAACTATTTAGGTAGATTAATTAATAATGTGGTGTGAAATGACAATGCAATTTCCACAACACATAAACCATTCAATGGGGTAGATGTGGAATGAATATGAGATATGGTGGATGTTCAGCATTATTCGGTGTGAAATTAGTTATTGTGGAGATAATATAATTACCATTATAATAATTCAAGTTATACTGTGATAAACATTTTTTGGAGTAATAATAATATAATTATCCTAGTGGAGATTTATTAGTAAAAATACATTGTGAATCACGGCATTTACACTAAAAGGTGACTAAACTTTTCGGTTAAAAAAAAAAAATTGACTAAACTTGGAATCACTAGAGTACCTCCAATGTAATGATGTGCGACCGTAAGAGGGATATACACACATTAAATTTCATATTTTAATTTTTTTCATTTCTTTCTTAATTTTTTCTGTCTTTTGTCTCTATTTTTCTCCACAATATTTTTTACACTCTCTACAACTAGAAAGTGTCAATGTTCTCTTTAAAAAAAAAAAAAAAGAAAGAAAAGAAAAAGAAAGTGTCAATGTTCTTTTAAAAAAAAAAAATGTTAGAGTCGTCTAAATTCTAACAGGAGACTAACTCTTTTCTACAAAGGTAGATTTTCTTAAATTTTTTTCCATCAGATTTTCCTAATTTTTTTTCCATCTCTTCTTCCTTCAGCTATTAATCGCCTACCACTGTAGAAAGGATAGAGTAATAATCGCATTCAATAACATCGAGTACAATATCCACCAATTTGAAAAAAAAAAAAAAAAGATTTTGTTTGGGAAGTTTTGGAACTTCAAAGAGAAGATTTAGATCTATTTTTGGGATACGCTAAATGGAAAGAGCATTGATCAACTGGGCTGCCATCCTTTTCGTGTTCCCTTAGCCTTTGGAACTTCCTATGTGCTTGCAACGTGGGTTTTAAAATAATAAGGAATATTATTCCATCTTGTTATGAAAAATACTCTACATTCGTTCTAGTTTTTATATTCCCATTTTGACTTCTGAAAAGCATATTGTTTTACTTATTTAATTTGTGGTGGAGGACCTCAAACTGGTAGCGACACAATTTATTATTCACTTTTTTGTTTAATTATTCACTTTTTAAGACACAATTTATCATTCACTAATTAATTAAATAGTTATCTCTCTCTCTCTCTCTTTGAGAACTAAATTAAATACTACATTCATCCAATAAAGATAGTCCAACATTCCTTTTTCGGCCGTCCAAAAAAGATAGTTCAGTTACTATATAGAACATATATTTAATGTTTTATTTCCATATGTACCCATAATTAATTATTGTTATTCAACTATCTCATGTACATTGAAAGTTATTCAAATAATTAATAAGACATAAGGGTATATGTGGACGGTCCGAATCTGCTGTCCCCAAACCCCGTCTCGCTTGCTGTCCATCTAATAAAATCGTTATACCTGTTTAATTAATTAATATTTGGTTAATCAAATATTAATTAATTAAACACGTGTAACGATTTTATTGGACGGACGGCAAGCGAGACATGGTTTGTGTACAGCAGATCCGGACTAGTATGTGGAAAACTAAATTAAAATTTAATGTTTCAACTATATTAACTGTTATTTCTTAATTTACGTAAAATTACCTACCGGATTATCTTTGTGGGACGGAGGTAGTAATTAACTTAACATCCATTCTATGCCTTAGTTTTTTTAAATGTTTTCATCTCACTATTCTTTTGTTCCATCACACGACCCAACATCTCATACTCCGTCAACAAGTTTTCCCAGTATACGCACTCACCCGCTTCAGCTCATTGGGCATGCATGAAACGCCCGTCAACGTATTTGCTTGGCACAATTGATCATGGTTTGCTTCTCCAACATAAATCTCCATTGTCTCTGATCAATGGATATTCAGACGCCAATGGGGCGGAAATCCAGTTGATCGAACATCAATTGGTGCCTATATTGTGTTTCTTGGGTCCAATCCAATCTCTTGGAACCCCAAGAAACAAACAACAGTTTTCTGCTCGTCAACAGAAGCTAAGTGTCATGCAGTAGAAGCAGCTGCAACAGAACTTGGAGTTCCTACAACCAACAAGCCAGTGACTTGTTGTGATAACATTGTTGCAACTGATTTATGTGCTAATCCCGTGTTTCATTCCCCAATGAAACACCTTGTCATTGATTTTCACTTCATGAGAGAAAGTTCAAGGTGTGGAATTACGCGTTTCTCATGTATCTTCTTCCGACCAGCTAGTTGATGAATTTACCAAAGCAATCTCCAGAAGTCGACTTTCCTACGTTCGTTGCAAGATTGGTGTCCAACCGTCCTCCATCTTAAGGCGGTGTATAGAGCAAAAATGATATTTATGTATACCATTTTGTAAATAATTATAGTTTGGTGTATCGGTCTGTTATTAGTTTAGTCTTTGTAGCTTATTTATCATAGCCTTTGTAATATGATTAGTTCTAGTCTATCATCATAGACTAATACTAGCTAAGAATGCTTATCATCTTGAACTTCTATACTTGTATAAACATGTACGCCATGATCAATATAAATTGATTCAGTTTTTCTCTCATCCTTTGGCTCTATCAATCTGGGGTCAACTTTCTTTAATACTTTCTCCCACACAAATAGGCTCATTTTCTTTTCATTTTTCCTTTTTGTTTGCTCTAATTGTAGTTGATCTTCTCTATATTGATAGTCTATTCTATATTATTTTATTTTTAATTTTTATAGTAAGATCTCATAACTATACATTATTCTATCAACCCATATTAAATGTTAATATAAATAGGGGTGTTTTGAGAGAAAAATGTTTGAAAAATACTTTACTTTTCCAATTACATTGATTAAAATTTTCTAATTATTGAAAAAAAAAAAAGAAAGAACTTTATTTTTATGGGGGCACAAATGGTATATATGTAGATTAATTTCTGATGCATTTCAAAATGTGGGGGCTAAGATGAAGAATTTCAAAGATTCACAGATTCATCCGCACCAATTCTAGCATTTCTAGGCAATGGCGATCCAAAAATGGCAAGGCCAAGGCTAAGATTAGAAGCCCTGGTCTAAATTATGTGAGAAAATTAAGTGGAGGACTACTATGGTATTATCACGAATTTGTGGACCAAAATGAAAGAAGACAGCCAAACTCAGGTACCTTGGTTGCAAATTCCCGATTCTGCCTTAGAGCATCTCCGATGAGATATCGAAGTTTTGGGAGGTATAGAAGAGAGAGATAGAAAGAAGATAATTATTTTAATTGAATGTTGGTGGAAAGAGGTGTAGGAAAAAAAAGAGAAGGAAAAGTGAAAAAAAGGATAGAGATATATAGAAATTAAAAAATAATGATAAAATAGTAGTAGTAGAGTCTTGGATGAAGGTCCAAGAACAGACCTTACACGGGATACAAGGGAGAAAAATAAGGAAAAATAGTGTAAAAAAGAGAAAAATAATTAAAAGAAAAAATTAAAAAAATGTGATGCCTATGAATTTTTTTTGAGTCTACCTCTCTCTTGTTTGGACCATACATAAAGATTCTTTGCATTAAATATGCTCTTAAAGGCCTATTCGGCCGCATGCTTGGAACGCTTTCGGTCCGCGGGCGCTTCGGCCCAATACGCTGACAATTCCACCTTTTTTTCAATTATTTTCCTTTTCTTTTAATTATTTTGATTTTTAATTATTTCTTAAATTAGTTTTTAGATTGCCTAATAGGATTTAGAATTATTATGCATATCCCGTAAAATATATATATATATATATTATGCATCTATTTAAGAGACTTCTACGTGATTGTGTTCTAACTTTTGATTGAAGAATACTATAGAACTCTAAAGGGTTAATTACACTTAAGGTTCCTAACTTTTTAAGTAATTATTGATCACGTCCCCAACTTTTAATTTCCTTTTGTGCGTCTTCAACCTTTAGTGAAATTCCTTTTTTTAGTCCCTATTAATAAAAAACATCCACTTTGTCCTTTAATGATAGGGGCATTTTTGGTAAAATTATAAAAAATAAATTTTTAATTTAAAAAAATAAAAAAAAGAAAAAAAATGGGGGGAGGGGTTCCGGCAGTCAAACGGCTGCTGGCTGCTGCCATTTCCGACGGACCCTTTCCCACCTAGGAGCCTGTCAGAAATGGGGCAGCCATTTTCGGCAGCCTCATGATTTGGGGGACTCCCCTCATTTTTCTTTTTAGAATTAAAATATGTTAAAACATTTATTTTTTTATATTTTACCAAAAATGCCCTTACCATGATATGGACGTTTTCCGTTAACAGGGACTAAAAAGGGGGATTTCACTAAAGGTTGAGGGCGTACAAAAGAAAAATTAAAAGTTGGGGATATAATCGATAATTATTTGAAAGGTTAAGGATGTTAGGTATAATTAACCTAACTCTAAATTATTCTGTTGGTAATTTTTGTTGACAATCATAATTCTAACTAGATTTTTTACCCGTGTGATGTGTGGGTAAAGCTCCAATGAAAAAGATGATCATACATCAAATATATTGCATTATGCTTCAGATATTGTATGAAGTAAAATAGTATTTAAACTATTAGCTACATGACTTTAACGTTGAATTAACTTCTTTGTTCGTCAAATTACTTTGCTCTACGTCGTGGTATCGCCAACTCTTCCTGGAATATGTATATGAAGAAACTTAAGGTGGCTATTATTCACCTTGTTTAAATGAAGGAATTACTCCCTACGTCTAAAAAAGATAGTCCACTATTCTATTTTCGTTCCGTTTCAAAAAGATAGTCTACTTACTATATTAGACATGTATTTAATGCTTCATTTTCATATGTGTCCCTAATTAATTATTATTATTCAGCTACCTATATATTGAAAATATTTCAAACAATTAATAACACAAGGGTATATATGGAAAGATAATGTAAAATTAAATGTTCTAATCACATTATCTACTAATCCTTAATCCACGTGAAAATACATACTGACCTATCTTTGTGGGATGGAGGCAGTAATATTTTAGTTAATTTGTTAGATTTTCTCATGTGCGTTGTACATGTGAAGCTCTTTCAAAAAATTTATAGATAATGATGCACATTAAATTGAATAAGAGAAATATAGAATGGTAACCTTAGGTAGGAAGCGGTCAACGACATTTTTTGAATTAAAACTATAATAAACTAATCTTGTGACATCTCAGTTTTCATATCTCCATGCCTCATTTCATGTTGCGAAGGATAATGTAGGAAATAAATTAAATTATAGAAAGACGAAGATAAGTCAAACTAGTTATAAGTTACAACATTATTAAAAAGATTCTTATTTATATTTTTAAGAAGGTATTATTGTGTAGTTGTGCTAGACTAACTTAAATAGAAACTAAAGCTATGGACATGAAAAGGAATAAAAGTTCTAATTATATTAAAAAAAGAAAAAGAAAAAGAAACAAGGCGAGTCGGTTAGATGGGATTTCATACGGGACCCATTTGTGCAATTAACCATTCTTTTCATCGTAACCAAAAAAAAAAAAGAATGAAAGAAAAAGAAAGAAGAAATAGAGGAAGAACGAGAGACAGATGGTTAGTCTCGGAGGAGGGGGGGAACGAGGGAGCGAATTTTGGGAAATTGGAGAAATTAAAGAAACACAACAAAGAACTATCATCATATATAAGTACTTTTCACTTTCAAGCCTTGATTTCATAAAAATTTTAAGGGTTAATCTTCATCTAGGGTTAAGAATCTTTATATAGAATTGAGTAGCTAATCATGATTTAGTTTTCTATATGTTTAAATGGTGTGAAATTATTCTTAAACATATCTAAGAAGGGAAAAATTAAAGCTGAAATTCTTGAATAAAGTATTATTTGAGACCTTAAAATAAAATTCATAATAGTTGTTAATCAAATGAAGTTTTTTGATTAATTGTAAGAAGGAAAGCCCTGTCTTTAATAAAAAGAGATGCATTAGAGGTTAATATTGAATTCTAGAAAGCCAAGCATATGTGTATGAATTTAATAAAAAGACTTAAGACTAGAATTATTATGTATGTTGTTTCTACCCCTCAGATTTAGAAGGTCATAACTGATAGAATATTTTGAATTTTAGCAAGATACAAGTTGAAAAATAATCTTCTATGCATTGTCTATCATCTGGAATTGGAATGACACGGTTTAGAGACTAATAGGAGTTTTTATGACACGTTTTGTGAAAATAGTCGGTGTACATCCTTGAACAGATTTTCGAGAGTTGAAGAATTATTTTGGTATTCTCAATGTAGTTTTCTTGAGCTCAATTTCAGATATGATGAACTTATATGAGTTTTGTACCCTCTAGGATAATTTCATAAACCTACGACACCGTTCCTGATTATAAAATGGTTTTAAATGTGCAATGCCCAAATAGAAAAATTTAACAATCCTTGTTTGAAAAGTTGAACTAAGTCTTGATTCAATAAGTGGTGCACATATTTGACGGAAGAGTTTAATTATCTGTGGAAATGAAGAACTCGTTGGTCATTATAACAGTATAACTGTAGCAATTACTGAGCTTTCTAATTTAGCATCTAGTGATGAAAATGATTACTTAAACTAGAAATAAATATTACTCAGTAAACAAAAGAATAGTAAAAGAATAAGATTAATTTTGAAACTTTTGGATATAGGAAAGTGGATAGAGTAGAGGAACTCCTTATTATAAAAGCATTGAGTGTTAATTAGTATATTAATGAGATGTCATAGGAAATGATAAAGATTAAAAACAAATGAAACACGAAAGGAGCTATATTGCTATTTAGCTGGTGAGCGAAATTTTTCCTCTTCTTTCTTTCTGAATGAAGACATATTATGGTTTGATTTCACATGAATTTAAATTTACAATGTTTTATAATGATCATGTATTTCTATGAAATTTCACAAAAGTTGATACTTTCTTTAGAAAAGCTTATGTGGATTTTTATGTGATTTATGATGTATTTAAAACCCCAAATCAGTATCCTGTGTTAATATCTATACTGCCTATGGGTGAATGGGCCTATAGCTCAAGATGTTAATATGATATGTCGCCCAGGCGAAGGGGTCATATGGCTCAAGAGGGTTATTGTATCGCCTTGGGCTAAAGGGGTTATATGGTACCTATGGTCCAAGCTGGTATCTACGCGATTATGATGTGATATGATAATTATAGGATGATATGAAATTATGGATGCTCTTTGAGTGGATTTTATGATGATTCTTGGAATGAAATGATTTTTATGATGTTGTCTAGCATTGTAAAGATTCTATAAATATTATGATTTGAGATGAGTGGAACTTAACAATGATGTTCACGCTGGATTTATACTTAAAATTATGAAGATCCAGAATTAGTTGTACATTTTATTTGAGATTTTGTAAAAAATATATTTTGACTCTACAAAGCATGTTTATTTACAAAAAACTCTACTCACTGGGCTTATTAGCTCACATATTTTCTAAATGATTTTCTTACCAGATACTAATTAGAGTTTGGGTAACTTATTATAGCCGAGCTTGCTATTTCAAAAATTTGAGCCACTACCTAGCCTATTATCGAAATGAATATGTTATAGGGTTTGTTATAACTGTGAATTATAGGCTTTGGCACATTAAACTTACCAGTAAGTATTGGGTGTTCTTGTGTGAATCATACTCGGTTTAATATAAGTATTATTACTTGTAATGATGGAAATTCTTATATTGTGAAGTGTTAACGGGATTGGTCTTGGACGTTTATACAAGATGGTTTAGTTATTAAATTAGAGGAGATATTGCCAAAATTTTTCTTGAATAATTAGCATGTTTAAGAGCCTTGACGATAAATTCTAGCTTTTAGTTGGAATTTAAAGTTAGAATTTATCGTCGGCGCACATCTCACCTTAAGTAAATTAGAGGTATTAGGAGTGGGCGTGTTAAATCTTACGCAAAAACACACATAATACCAATTCAACTAAAAAAACTACACAATTCTTTTTATTTAAGCGCAATCAAAAACTATACAATGAATGAAAACTAGAAAAATAAGTTGTCCAAAAGGTCTACATACCCCAAATAGGTCGAGCCCACAAAAATATCCAAAACAATTGAAAAAAACTAAAACCTAAAGTAAAGAAATTACTCGAAACTGGAAAACACGACATAATTTGAGTAAGAAAAGAAATCAACAGCAGCAAAACAACTAGTTGAATTCCTCACATTGAGCTAACTCAAAAATTGGTGTCAACCACAGCAAATAGGGCCTATAACGGCGACAGCTTGTGATGACATCAAAAGTCATTGCTACAGCAATGGTCGCCGCAGTAGCCTAAACACTATAGTGTCGACATCATAATATCATCACTATAGGTTTTGTCTAGGGATGACCCATGATGTTGCCGCTGTATATTGCTACTAATAGTGGTGACACATAAAAGTCGCTGCTATATTTCTTGATCTAAAACGACGAACCATAAATATCGTCATTATACGATTGGCGAGAAGATTTCCTGCCTTTGTTGTGGTATTTATCGACGACAAGTTATTACTATAGATAACGTGCTCGTCACTATAGTTATAATAATCTATATAATATATATTATAAATGCAAGATGTTAATTGAAAGTTCATCTAGTCCACTTGGTAAAGTACTTGTATGTGGAAGCAAGGTCGCGGATTCGACTACTGAGCTTGCAAAATAATGTGTTCAATTAAATACGGTGTTAATGGGACGGGGCTATGGAGTGGTTCGTGTTGGACTGGGCTAATGATGGTGGGTTGGGTAAAAAAAAAAATTTTGTGACCTAAAACAGTAGAATTTGTAGCGGCGACATCTAGGTCGTCACCATTAGGCTATTGGTACGGGCTCGTAATAACAATATAGTCACTACAAAAAACCATCGTAATAGATCTATAGCAACGACATTTTGACTTGTAGCGCGACAAAAGTCTCATTTGCCTGATACCTTCAACTCCAGTCTTTTGAGTTTAACCAATTAGATTTCCACCCGTGCGCTGTACAGTTGGAGCTCTTAATAAAAATTTTCTAAATAATGATGCATACTAAGTTGAATAAGAAAAATATAGAATGCAACCTTATGTAGGAAGGGGTCAATGACATCTTTCGAATGAAAACTATACTAAACCAATCTCACGCGAAAACATACACAATACAGAGTCAACTAAAGAAAAGAACACAATTCTTTTTATTCAAGTGCAACCAAGAACCATATAATGAATGAAAACTGGCAAAAATAAGTTGCCTAAAAGGGCTACATACCCAAAAGTAGGTTGAGCCCTGAAAAATATCCAAAACAATAAAAGAACTAAATCGTAAAGTAAAGAAATGACTCAAAACTGGAAAACGCAACAAAATTTGAGTAAAAAAAGGAAATCAGGAGTCCTCTCGTCGAGCTACCTCGAAAATTAGTGTCATGGAGTGAAAACAGACTTAGAAACAAAAGTTATACACATTTCTTCAATCACCGGTGATCGTACTATTCTATGTATACGATTGTACCATTTTATGTATGCAAGTCAATTGTATAAAATAAAAATTATGTTATTCAAAATAGGAATGTCCAAAAAAAAAAAAATACCAATTAGGTAAGAAAAGAAAAAAATTAAGGGATTAGTAACGTCATGATGAGGTAAGCACAGTAGAATCCTAATTGTGCCAACTAAAAGGGGCAGGAAAATTATTGTAATTGTGCCCATTGCTGTTGTATTATAATTGGACAAATATAAATCCGACTTGGCTTTCTTGAGATAAATTGCGTCGTTGAAAGTTTGGATGAATTAAGCTCTTCCGTGATCGCATCAATTTCACATTTAATAGAACTAATTACCTAAATGCTTTAGTAATTAACACACATTTCTTGATGAATTATGCTACTTATCTAGACCAGAGGACGATCTCTAATCTAGCTAGCATCACTAGATTAGAGGATGAGTGAAATGATTAATTTATGTGACAGTTAATAAGGAAATGACAACTAAATTAGAGATCGATCTGCTGTCTAAATAAATAATATTATTCTTTCTTGACTCTCTTTTGTGATTTCACTCATGTGTTTGAATGCGAATACTTTCGAAGAAGCTTTCATTTTTCTCTTTTTTTTTTTCAACTATAACTGTTTTCATGAAAATGTGTTTCTTCGCATTAGACTTTTGCTCACATGAGCACATATTTTCTCTACAAAATGAAAACATTTTATTAGGCGACTATATACCAATTTATACCTCCTAATTATTTTAATTCCACTTTCAATCACACATTGAGAAGTTTATCTTTCATCAAAATAAATTACAGACCGTATTACTAATCATACACATCCAACCGGCTACTATAAATACATTCATCAATGGTTGATTTCTATTGAGCGAGATCGATCTTTGTGTATGGAGCCTGACTGTCAATATAAAACAGCTACTTCATATGTAGGGTGACTATTTTCTATTGGTAATAGATTCCATACACGGAGTGTGAAGTTTATTTTTCACCAAAATAAATTACAGACCATATTACTAAATCATACACATCTACTATGAATACATTTATCAATAACTGATTTTTATTGAGTCAGATCGATCTTTGTATATGAAGTCTGACTGTCAATATAAAACAATTACAGTACATGTGGCGTGACTATTTTCTATTGATAGTCGATTCCATACACAGAGCCCGATGTACTCAATAGAGAAACCCTCCGTCAATGTACTAATAATCTTCAAAAGCTAGCAAAAATTACTTCCGTTTCTTCCCCCATTTTGTAACTATTAATTCCAAGGGGTAGTTGCTGGCACAAGGAGAAAAATACTAAAGAGAACTAACCTCTCTTATGGAGTGGAAAATTATCACATGACCTCTTTGTTATTGGAGGATAAGGGGCCCGCCTCTTAATCCACCAATAACAGAGGGCCATGTAACACTTTTTCACTCCATTAAAGAGAAGTTAGCTATTCTTAAAAGGACTGGGCACAAGGATGGCAGCATGGCTGGACCAATGTTTAGATATTTTTGGTATTAGGTATACCTACAAATAGAGGGTGTTGAAATTTCTTCCCTTTGGTTGAAGCAAGCACGTCCTATCAAACCAATAAAACTGTACTATTCCTTTCTTTTTCCCTACTTGTATGAAGCTCCATTATTTATTATTTTCATGTGCAATGGCTCTTCTCTGACACCCGTATTATTCATACAAACTCCAGGTTGACAAATGAAAATCACTCCATTAAATTCTTGATGATCATACAGTATCTCCAACATGTATATATCAGTCTTATTTTTCAACTACATTTCCTTTTTTTTCCCCCTTTCTAGTTCTTATTTTTATTTCCATATATATATATATATATATATATATCAAGAAATAAAAGGAAAACTTCTCTCTTTTTTTTTTCTTTTCCCCCCTTCCCAGAATACGCAAACCTTGATCAGGACTGAAGAAGTTCTTCAATCATTTGAAGTGCAATTCTTTCCTCTTCTTCCATTTCACTTGCGATCATGCTTGACCCCTCTGCAGATTTGGATAAAGAAACAAATTCTTGATCATCTTCAGAAGATTTCGAATACTTTTCTTTGTTGTGATGATCGAATTCGACCCTCATTACCCATTTCGAATCTGATGATGGGCCGGCACGCTTCTGCCACACTCCTATACCGGAGTTCTCGACGTCCAGCCTCAAACATGTGAGAGATGGAGATGGTGCCTTGTTGCATTTCCGGAGCTTGGAACGGAGGATTTCCGAGAGGGGTTTTGGCGACATTAACGTTGTTGTTGTTGTTGATTCTTGATCATTATTAGTAGTAGTAGTACTACTGTTGTTTTCTCCATCGGAATTTTGGTTGTGGGTTAATATCGGGAAGTTTGTCTTTGCCGTTCTTCCACTCATTAGAATGGCTGCTTCGTCGTATGCCCGTGCCGCCTTTTCTGCCGTGTCGAATGTTCCCAACCACACTCTCCTCTTCCTGTCGTCAAACATTACCACAAAACACGATAATGAGTCGAGAGGTAAAAATCGACCGGGGCTTATTCAAACTTGAGGTATTGAAAAGAACAAGCATGTATTGAAAGATATCACCGTTATGGCTCTCTCCGTCTTGTGCGAGTGTATAAATGTATGTTAAATGGCATTTCAATTTCAAACGACATGTATCTATACACTATATTGTGAAAATTCCGCGAAGAGAGAGGGGGAGAGATAGAGAGTTACAGTAAAGGGTGACGAATTTCAGAGACCCAAGAGCCCCAGTGCCGTTGTCTGACACCTCTGAACTTCCTTGATGAAACCATTGCCGGTTGTGGAGAGAAGAATCCAAGAGAGGGAGTAAGGGGGAGAGAAAGAGGAAAGTAATAGAAAAGGAAGAAAAGTGCCACGATATCATATAATATATTATTATTAATTAATTGTACTAAATACAAGTACCAAAAACTGTTTTTGGACGTGGTTCAAATTGTATCGTCTAGTTAGAACATCTTCAATGTAAATGTCTAATCTTAGGGTGGCATAGAAGAAAAATATAGACACATAAAATTTACAAATTTCAATTTTCTTTCTTTTCTTTCACTTCTTTTTACCTTGTGCTCTCTTTATTTTCTATTTTTTTCTTTACAATATCTTTAAGAACGTCTAGCTGTAGAAACTGTCAAGGATATTGTAAAGAAAACATGGAAAATAAACAGAGAAAAAGTTAGAAATAAGTGAAAGAAGTGAGAAAATTGAAAATTGAAAATTTTATGTGTCCATATATATCTTTTTTCTACATGGGCCTAAACTTAGATATTTATATTGAAAATGCTCTTCGATGCTTAGAAACAAACTTAGAGTGGTGGCAAAAGAAGAGAGAGAAAATTTAAAATTTAAAATTTTATGTGTCCATATATATCTTTTTTCTACATGGGCTCAAAATTAGATATTTATATTGGAGATGCTCTTAGATGCTTAGAAACAAACTTAGAGTGGTGGCAATGGAGACGATCAGCCCTACAATAACACTAAAAAGTTTATTTTGTATTAGGAGAATTTTCAATTTTATAGTCTTCAAAGTCAAGTTATGTTGAAAACGTCTATTTAATGTAGCAGCAAAAGTTTAATGTGTACTTTACGAGGTTATGGGTTCAATTCCCAAACTTTATATTTTTCTTTTAACCTATTCTCATGTCTTACATATATATATATATATATACACACACACACATATATATCTCTTTTTGATAATGTTTTGCAAATAACCTTTTATTTTTGTTTTCACTTTATTTTTTGTTTTAAAAATATTCATTATGTAATTCTATTTTTATATAGTCCTTCGCAAAAAAAATTCTATTTTATGTATATAGCTCACTAGATAAATTGATTTTATCTTAAATACTTTTTGATAATCATTTTCTCCCTTAAAACAAGTAATACATTTTATTTTTAAATGTCAATTTTCATTGGATTCAACATGTTAAAAATATATTGTGCATTTATTATTTTATTTTATTTTAATGTACAATTAATGTTATACTTTGTGTCTTTTTGGGTAAAATAAGACATGATTGTCTTTTTTATTTTTTAAAATATGTAGTTTTATATATAAACAACCGCTTGTCAACTAACTTACCGTCGATGGCCACTATAACACTACAAATCACCGCCACAAGCAAAATATCCTAGATCCGACCCTACAGATGCTCGTGTTCTGAGCCGAAAGTCTTTGGTTTAAACTACACCTTTTCTTCCCTCCTCTCCATTTTATCTCCTTCCTTGTATCAAGGGGAAAAAAATATTGATGAATTGTAACTCACCACGTTGGTATATGTGTCGGTAAACTAATGCTCTAGCATCCAAGATACTGAAACGCTCTTGTGACTTAAAGTCCTTTACGTACGACCTTCAATAAATTTTAGTCACTGGTTTTATTGCTTAACTACCCTTTGTTTTTGCATCTTGTAGGGTTAGCGTAAACGTACGCGAAAGGTTTGCAACCTTACGCCATTAAATCCTTCTTGATCACTTGGTCAATTTACTTCTTTTTGGGTTCACTTATCTGTAACTAATAAAACAATAATTGATCATCTATACCTATGTGGAAGTTGAAAAGTTGTGGAATTGTAAACTCGGTGCTTCTGATCAATTAAAAATTTACATGTATGTTATGAGGTTGAAATTACATAACAAATTGGGACTCTTAAATCCATACGCGATTCTTGATTGGTGAGTACTATCAGAGTTTTTTCCCCCTAAAATTTACAATATTTTGACACCTTTTGCCCATGATAGAGAGTTTTTACACTTTCTAGTCAAACGGAAAACTAACAAGTGAACATAGGGGATCTAATTTATTATTTAATTGGAACCCTTATACACACGGGAAGTGATATGAAATCAGATACGTGCGGACACACTACATCATTTGACAGCAGCCCATGTTAGCCCGCAGAATTGATGTGGCATCCCCAAATGCACACCATACATGCACAATTATGGCTCCATGATATTTGATTTTATATCATTTTCCATTATACAGAAATGTCCTACGTATTTCATTTCCCATATACTGTTGAAATGTGGAAAATTTTCCGTACTTGATAACATTATATTGGATAAATTTGACAAAAGATCTTTATCCTTTACAAAATGTAGATTTCGTCCATTCTATTTTTTTTTTCAATATCTAGAGTCTCTAACTTTTTAAAAATTCTCAGGAAAGTCCTTATAGATGAAATCCATTCATTTTGACCATTAAAGGGAAATAACATCACTTTTTTTATCCATCCCGTTAAATAAAAAATAGTTTTTTAATAAAGGAAAAAATAACAAATTAATATTCTTATCTTTCCCACCAACTAACTCACAACCCTATTTGACAAAAATCATTGACAGTGAGAGACTTATTTTCTCCCTCTATTCCTTAACATCTTTGATCATCCTCGTCCCTTCACCATCTACTTCTTTTGCAACAATCTGTGAAAGTTCAAGAAACTTTTCTGATTGGAAAGTTTGATTTGGCTTCTAAATAAAAAGATGACAAATGATGCACATGTGTGTATATATAATGTCTCATGTGATATACTATTCATTATATGCGAGAATTGAATTATGAGATAAGTTCGCGGGCCTCGGGAGGTGGAGTGAGTTTTTTAATTATTATTTTTCTCTATGTAAAAGAAACTTTTTGTTGTTTTATTCTAAATTTAATATGAGGTTATAGTGGTCATTCTATTTTTATTTTGACGGTCAAAATGGATGAATTTCATCTACGTAGAACTTTTATAAGAATTTTGAAATATTAAGGACTAGAGAGAGATTGCTATACCTTACAAAGATAAGGGAACTTTTGTGAAATAAACCCAATTATATTATTTATTATATTATTAGCCTCGTGGACCTAAATAAAAAGCGGTAAAAAATTAACTTTTTATGTAAGTATATAACTATACATAGACATCCAACTGTACTTCAAATTGACTCTAATTATAAAAATCCATAGAAACTTCTAATTATTTTGTGATTAGACACAAAAAGTCGTCCTCGGCAAACAAGTAATTAATGCGTTCCTATTTTATGAATAAAATAGAACAATAGTAGTACTATTTATCTAGCTAGTCTCGAATCTAATTGTCATTTCTTTATTGAAACTTGAATAGATATTAATACCTTCATGTAATTATGCATCTCTATTAGTCCACTAATGTAGTGCTATCAATTAGACTGTTAGAGATCGATCTCTATTTTAGATAAATAACATTACTTATAAAGTAAATTACGAGATAGCGGCCTTTAAATTAAATTAAATAAAAAAAATTAATGTGTGGCATATGGTCATATGTATCAAGGAAAGAGATTGTAAAAAGATCATCTTAATTTTATTCAGAGAGTGAATCTTTTTACACACAGCAGCCCATTACTCGCTCCATTTTACTTATTTCAACAATTACTTAATATTTTTCCTTTTCTGCACGATTCTCTTATAAATATTTTATCATCGTCTGCATTACTAGAGAATCTCCAATGGATAGTAAATGTGCATAGTGGCAGAATGGCAAATAAAAATGATGAATGAGATGAAATAATTATTTCTATCTTTTTGTATGTTTGATGACCAAATTTATTAACTACAGTATTTTTTCCATTAAATAAACTATAGTTGAACCACTTAAAACATTAGAAATATAATAATAAATTAAAATTAAAGGCACTAAGCCCTTATTTGGAGTTTTATGTGTAAATAAATTTATGAAAGCAAAACTTATAAGAAAATGTATAGTAAAAATATAAAAAAGATTATTGAGAGTGTGAAAATTTATTTTTTTCATAGAGATATGTTATTAGTATTGACTAGATTCTCATCCATGCATTACACGGGAAGATACTAAATCAAATTATATCTTAGCATTAGTAAGAAATGTTAAGTAATGTATGCTTAGTCATATTGAACTATAATATTTCGTTTTATTTTTAACTAATAGCTATTATGTTTTGCTTGACATGGAATATTATTAAGTGAAGTTAGTAAATGGTAAAAAAAACATGTCAAACCCTATACCCATGAATGCCCGACCTATTAAGATGGAGATCACTCGACTAAACTGGTATTTAGGTTGGTGATGGAATAAAGAAAATCGACCGGACTTTAAAATGGGTCGGGAAAGATCATCATACTTTTTACCCATAGCCAACTCATTTAACTATTTCTTGTAAAAAAATAAAAATATTTATTGAAAATCCTAATAGTTTTAAAAGTAAAAAGATAATAAAACTTATCCAGAAAGTTCAGTAATTTCAATCGTAATTGTAATTCCATTTTGGGGACAGCCCATGTTTATAATATTTATTCATTAAGTAAAAATAAAAAAAATAAAAAAAAATATATATATAGGCCAATAAATTAGTAATTACTCGCACCGGCTCATCCCTGGCTCGTATTCCATTTAAGTAGGGATGAGTATGGGATAGAACAAAAAAATTTTTTTTTTACCTGGCTCATTGCCTTTTCTAGATCTCGAGAAACCAAATATTTTATTTTTCTCTATAACTATATTATAATGAAAATTTTGTAAAGGGACATTATATTCACACTACAATAATTTATTCTCACATCACAATTTATATCCACCACAAATAATTTACATTTTTAATTATCACACCATAATAAATTTACGTTTATAACCCACGTTTCATCTAGTTTTCTCTCCTGTCACCATAATTCTTTTTCCATCTTCGGTACAGCAAGAGATAGGTATATCAATCTCATCCGACAACTGATTTTCATCTCCATTTTCTATTTCTCAATTAAATTATTAACTTTTTTCTGGGTCTTTTGGTTTATCAAATACAGATGCGGTTTAATCAAAATCCTTTTTAACTAAAATTTTTTAATATTAAAATGCGTAAACGTTAAGATGGAATTGGTTCGAGTTCCGGATGCTAGGTGAATATATGGCAACATAAAACTTACCGCTCACAGTTTTTGTATATAATAACTACAATTATGAAATTGAAAACGAAAAGCAAAAGAACATAATCATTAATTAATATGGTTATGTAACTTGAATAGAAGGATCACTACAACAAATGTCTCGCACAGCGGCGACATATAGGCCGAAAAGTAACCGCAATAGGAGTATTGCGACGATTTTTTGCGACGACAATTTTGTTACTATAAGCCCGTACTTATACCTCCTAGCGACGACTCTCCTGACTCTAGCGATGACACCTATAGTGGCGACATATATATCGCCGCTATAGGTCATATTGTTTTGGGCGACAATTTTTAGCGACGACAATTTTGTTACTATAAGCCCTTACTTATGGCCTCCTAGCGACGACTCTCCTTACTCTAGTGACGACACCTATAGTGGCGACATATATATAGCCGCTATACGTCATATCGTTTTGGGCCACAAAAAATTTTTGACACGACCCATATTACCCGGGTCAACCCGACCCGCCTCCTCACCCTACCCGCCCCACCTTATTTAATTGAGTGAATTTCTTTGCACCTCTAAGAAGTCGAACCCAGGACGCCCCCTTTCGCACATTTGCCTTTACCAATTGAGATAGAAGGATTTTTGATTCATCTTTTGCATTTATAATATATATTATATAAATTATTACACCTATAGCGACGCACATGATACCTATAGTAACAACTTATCGTTGGTATAGTGACGACTTATATATTGCCGCTATAGACATCAACATATCGCCGCAATAGGTCTGACCTGTAGCGGCGACATCAAGTTGTCGCCGCTAGAGCTTGGACTTATAGAGGCTACATAAATTTATCGCCGCTAAAAGTTATATGCTACCGTGGCAACAACGCTATAGTCGAAGCTGTAGCGACGACTTTTTGTATTGTCACTGTGTGTCGCCGCTTTATGCCCCATTTTTTGTAGTGGATTAAGAAAGAAATCAAATTGAGTAATAACCAACTGCAAAAAGCAACTTTTGCTATCTCCGCCGATGACGGAAACTTGAAGAATGGATATTCTTGTATGATGTGGAAAATGTATGACATAAAAAGGATTGTGGTGTGAAAGGAAAATTAATTAAAAATAAAAAAGTGTTTAAAAATTTTTTCTTAGCGTAACTTTAATAAGGGATATATTTAAGAAATTTTAAAAAATTATGGTGTGAAAATAATTTATTGTGGTAGGAATATAATTTTCCTTTTGTAAATTAGAAAACGTTAGTTAAACCATATTTATCCATGTTTATTATATAACATGATAACAACTTGATTAAAAACATAAAAATTATTAAAAATTAACACATCAGTTGCCCAAAAAAAAAGTCTAATCCAAATTAGGAAATAAGAAGATAAGATATACATGAGGAACCTACTCTATAACATAGCTCATTTTCAAGTCTCGTTAATGAATAGATTTATTTTATAGAATATTCTCGTCAAATTTCAATTTTTAGTTTGATCTTTTAATTAAATTTTTTATTTTTTCACTTTGTAGCTCAATATTAAAGTTTATGACCAAAAACTGAAAACTAAAAATATTAAAACAGACAAATCCTAAAAATTTTATCTTAATTATTTTTACACCAAATTTTTTTTTTCTATTGCATGACTTTTCTATTTTATTAAAGGTTTTCAATCTTTGTCTACCAATGTAATTATGTCCTCAATTTTCTTTTTGCATTCTTATCATAATTTTGCCAACTAATTATTGGTTATAATATTGACTTATATCCAAATATTATGTAAACTTGATTTTTAAATAAATAAAAGATAAACATTCTATAGCAATGTTTCACAGTTTGTTTTATTAGGGGTCAAACAATTTTTTTCCTCCTTTAAGAAATTTTTAAATGAATGACATCAAGATGAAACATTTTTTTTATCATTATGGCAATGAGATGAACCTTGTTAACTGATAAAACATCAGAAATATATATATAGACACACACACATATTAGTCTGTAGAGATAAAGGAGAGAATCAGAGAGAAGGATAATCATTATATTTTAGCTAGAGATAGGGGAGAGAATGAGAGAGCTTGAAAGGAAATTAAAGGGAAAGAAACCCTAATTCCCAAAGCAACAAGCCATTGGATAAGGAAAAGAGAGAAAATTTGGTAAAGAGAAAAACAATCGGATAAGGGAAGAGACAAAAAACTAAAAAATTACTATTGGATTAAAAGAAGAAAAAAGAAAATAATCAGATATAAACCGCATGGATGACCAAAGGATGTAAATGTTTATGTTATTCCCAAAAAAGGTATTTTTGGAGGGAAAACTCAAGTACAGTTTTACCACAGACTAATTTCCTATTAAGTATATATAGATTTGATAAATTTATTAATTTCTATAACCTCAGTGAGATTTTCTTTGACAATTTCATTCTTTCGCTATATACAATTCTCAATTATTGGCAACAAACTGTAGTTTAATTTTCAAATTACTGTAGCAAAAAGATGACAATGTTAAAGAAAAAACTGTTAGTGGAGACTCTTGTTTTAATTGTATATATATAAGCATACCTGAGTATAGGCCTTTTAAGTGATATTTCTTAGTTGATGAAGATAAAAAAAATTAATTTTTAAGTAGAACTAATAATCAATTTAATTAATACGCCTATTACGTTTATATATTTAATTTTATTAATATTTTCTACAATTAAATCTTTGGTAAATAAGTTTTAGCCAAGGGACCTTTCAAATTTTAGTTTAAAAGTTGCTTAGGGCCCCAAAAATCTCATAACGGCTAGGTTTATATATACTCTTTTTTTTTTATATTTTAGTTAATTGAATATAGATTTATTTAAAAGGACGAAATGCATTGTATAGGCTTGGATACCAAAGATATAAGGGGGAAAAACTTTAATTTAGCACTCTAAGAGTACTGAATAGGCAGATTAAAAATTCACATCTGGGGCTTTAGGGTCTAAATTGGATAATAAATTGAAACCCTTGAATCCATATGTAAATTTTTAATTGGCCATGACTACTGAAATTAAGCTTGAATGACTATTTTGATTTTTCTCATCCAAAAGCACTTGTACCACCAAATAAAGTTTTGACATTTCAACAATAAAATTTCCACCTTCGAGACCACAATGTAAAAAGAAACTTGTGGGAGCAAACCCATTATTCCTAAGATTAAAAAACGAAAAAGTGTAAGGAGATATGAAAATGTTACATGAATTGTGACATTGTAAGTGTTGTACAATTTCATTAGATAATTGAAAAATATACATATGATCCCCACCCAATGAAATTGTGCCACTTGATTAGAATGTCATTTGTTCGTGTTATTTTATTCATATCTCTCTAGAATTGTTCTTAAAAGTCCAATATACTGATGAAAATAGTAAATTTATCTCCTTGTCATTTCTTTTTGAATGTGGTACCTAATTTCATTTGAATAAAGTCAGTGACCGGAAATTTATTATAGTGTAACCATAACATTTATGAATACAACTTGCTAACGGATGAGAAAGTCCCCCACCTACGAAGAAATAGAAATGGTATGCCAAAAAATAATAAAAAAATAAAAAAAATAAATCAATAAAATTACTGTGTATATTTTGTACTCTTTCTCTAGCTATAGGAAAAGGAAACATCATTTTAGAGGAGAAAATGTTTAGCATCTTTGACTCTTAGGGATGACATGACGATTATCAATGGTTTCAATTATTGTAACTGAAGTTTAAATTTTAGCTTTCCATCTTAATCAAATCATACTTCACAGTTACGATAAGCCATTAGCCATGCAATTCATTTATGTTTGAATATAGTTATAATTAGTTGCCAATCGACCCTTAAATACTGGATAAGTCAGGGGGCACATTTTAAAGAAATTCATGTTAGTTCAAAAAGTAAACTT
Source organism: Nyctanthes arbor-tristis (assembly GCA_963692815.1). Taxonomy (NCBI): domain Eukaryota; kingdom Viridiplantae; phylum Streptophyta; class Magnoliopsida; order Lamiales; family Oleaceae; genus Nyctanthes; species Nyctanthes arbor-tristis. The sequence continues at coordinate 34,801 of CAVNYN010283152.1, read as the reverse complement.
TAGCTGTGCATTCAAAATTTTAGTTATTTTATATATATATTTTCTAGCAGTTAAATTATGGTTTTTTTTTCTCAACTTTATTTAGCAATGAACAGATACGGGAGGTGAACTGAATTTTATAACGAAGACGTAAAAATATTCACTTGCTATCAGATCACATGAGCTTTTAATTATGATTGTAGTGTTTTTTTGGGGATCGATTGCATTCCTAGTTTTATAGCTATTTGTATTCGTGAAATGAATTAGGTTAGAAGTTAATGAATGAAATCTAATTTCCTTTAAAAAAAGGAAAATCACATGATCTTTGATATAAATTATTTATGATGTCAAACGACAACTGAATAATGACAAGTTCTGTTTTTGATATCAGGGTAAATTCTATAGGGACACATTTTAGGAAGTTAAGAAATTAAATACACTCTTGGTTGAGCTAGGGAGAAAATAATCTTTAATTTGAGACAAATATTTTTTGTTATACCAGGGGAGAGGGAAGGGGAGTAGTATTCTAACATTATATGTGTTATATGGTATGGCACCGTACAGCACATGTGGCGTGCATGTGGCACACCCTAATGCACGCCGCGTGTGCCATACCATATGACTTATATGGTGTCAGAAAATTTTTTCTAAGGAATAGTATTCTTGCATCATATGTTCCATATGGATAGGTGTACTTCGAACTCGGGCCCTTCTACTCAGAATTTAAGAATTTAACCACTACAGCACTCGTTTAAACTCTTGTGACAGATAATTAGTAAAGAAGGCGCTACACATTTTGTAAAATCTACATTTTTTTGTCTATGTAAAATCAACCGTTAAATAACCCTAACTTATATTTCTTATTTTTATTAATTAATTTATAATTTAGAAAAAATATAATTTATGCAAACAATAAACAAAGGTTGTGTTTGATACCGAAAAAGATAGGGAAGCAAAACATTTTTCAATTTCATGCAAAACAATTCTCATTTACTCTTAATCAATATTTTTAAATTTAAATAAAAAATGATCCAAAATATGTTTAAAAGCGTTGTATCATAGAATTTTATTTCCACTTCATTTATGTTTCAAACATATAAAGATGAAAACAAGTTGTTAATTAATCGACAACTAATTAATCTTGCTTTTAGAATTTGCTGCTATTTTTTTTTTTAAATCTTCTCGTTCCGATTAATAAAAGCTTGATATAATGATATCCCTGCGGCTGTTGATTGTGGTATGATGACCTTATCGGAGTTGTCGTTTCTGACTTCCATTGGCAGCGTGTGGAATAGATTTGGAAGAAGAGGGCTTTTGTGTAAATTTTTAAGTTGCACATGAAGGACTTAATTTTGAGTTCTTTTTATTTGAGTTTTAAGTTGCAAGTCATGTTATATTTAACTCTTTGAAATAACATTAAGAACATATGAAGTGTAATATGGTGATACATGAGATGGACGCAACGCAACAATTAATTCCAAAAATAATTTATTTAAGGAAAGTGTCATTACCTAGGATTTATTAGCGACTGTAATTTTTTTCCTTTAATTTCATTGCAATAAATGAAAACGTGCAATGAAATTAAAGAAAGAAAAATATGAAAATTGGTTCAATGAACTAGGAATATGAAAATTTACTAGCTAAATTTCCATAGTCCTAGTAAATTTTCTTTCTTTAATGTCATTACCTTGGATTTATTAGCTACGGTAGTATAACTTACACAATTTGAAATAGTGACATCGTATTAGATGAAGATAAACTAAGAATGTGAAAATCTCTCTTTACATTCATTTTTAAGATCATCTTGTATTTGATGTTAAAAATTTACATACATCATTATAGTAATTGTGAATGTTTAATTTGTACTATGCAGTTAAGAAATTTCATTCCGAACAATTAATAGTAGAATAAAAAAGAATTCCGAACCCTTGAGAAGGAGCCCCCTTTCAACACCCAATACTTTCCGCTCTACTTTACATTTCTCAAAGATAATTTAAAGAGGGGGAAGTTATACAGGAATTATAATTCTGACATGACCTCAATGTAAATTTGGGTATGAAATAGCTGTACATGGTATAATGATCATTTATTATTTGGGAACACATGCAAGGAATTGGAAGAATCAAACTTGAACTACTCCCTCTTTCCCACAAAAATAATCCAATATTTCATTTTCGTCCGTTCTACAAAGATAGATCACTAACTAAATAGAGCATGCATTTAATTTTTTATTTTCATATTTTGTCTCTAATTAATCATTTACGCCAACTACCAATATAATTCAATATTAATAATACAGGAAGGTATAAATAAAAAATACATGTAAAATTAATTGTCTCAACTATATCAACAATCATTTCTTAATTCATGTGAAATTAACTCACTGTCTATCTTTATGGGATGGAGACAGTATAAAACTATAAACCACAAAATTTTTAATTAAAATATAAACCACGAATGTCAAGTAGCCAAGTAGCATGAACTGGAATCATCAAAATTCCCTCTATGAGGTACGAAAATTTTAATTAAAATGTACGTAAGAAGACGTGGCATGTATGTGGTTCATTCATAACTATCTCGGATTCGATTTCAATAATAGTTGTATTTTTCTCTCCTGTTGCATAGATTTTTCAAACATAAAAAGTATTATAAATATTTGTTGGTTTTTAATTGTGATGTGGTAAAGAAATAAATTAGGGTTGTTATTTGTTGTGAAGATATTAAAAAAAAATATTAGATTACGTTTTTATTGGTGTATCTAAAAAAATTATAGGTGTATAGTATATATTAAAATGTTAGTTAAGTTAGTTTTCTTGGCATTTTTAGTAAATAAGAACAAAATTTGATGCCAATAAGGTTTTAGTTCATTTGGTTAGGGGACTAAGGTTGAGGCTCTGGGATGTAGAGGTCCCAGGTTCGATTTCCCCCACATGAGGGTTTGTCTACATTTTATATGTAGTTTGTAGTTTCTTGTATAAGAGTTTGATTTCTTATAGTCCTCTGTATAAGAGTTTCTATTGTTAATTTAAGTACGCTATGTTTCAGAAGGATATATATATCTATATGCATTTGTAATGCTGTAATGATGATTGTAATTGTACTTAAAAAAGAATAGAATTCGATATTCTGGTGTGGTTAGTAAAGTTGGTAGCATAGATACAACTACCCATTTTACAATCAATGTTTCTATGAACAACTGTTTTTTTTCCCCGTTAAGAGAAACTTGTAAGAAATAATTGAACATGCATAATTTCACTATGTAATATGTTTTATAGTATCATTGGTGTTCAACATAGCCCATGAATTAAGTCCAGCATTGTCACATTAACATATCTACTGTTTTATTATGCTAGTTTATATGATTCAAATATAAAAAAAAAAATTAATGCCTTTTATTTTTTTTAATATTACAAAGAGATTGTAGGAGAGAGGTATTGATGCAAATCGATATACGGTGGTGCCAATACCAAATGTTGAAAAGTGTACCCAAATTAAACCATGGCAATGGAGGCCTAAATATGACAATGTTAAGGTCAAAGCGAGAGTTCAAGGCTTGAATTATGTGAAGAAGTATTCAAGTCAAACATTTGGAGGACCAAAACTACATAGCTCAAGATACTTCATTCCACAAAACTATAATAAATATGGTTTTAACGGGAGTAAAGTATGCCATCCGAAAGCCTATCGAGTCAGGAGTCCAATACAACTTTCAGATCTCAATTCTGAGTTTCCTACTAAAAGTTATATACGTTGGAACACGAGCTGCCAGCAGAACGTGGCACCATGAGGCCACATGGCCCTTGCATCCGGCCGCACAGTACGTTAATTTTTCGGCAGAACCGCGAGGGCGGGAGCCCTCCTGCTTCGTGCGCCCGCACCGCCCCTCTACACGTTTTAGCATGGATTTTTGATATTTTTTATGATTTTCTTTAATTATTTTTATTATTTTACGAATTTTATATGTTTCCTAATTAGTTTATGCTATTGTTTTTCCTATTTAAGGATAACTTTCATTAGATGAGAGGGGAGCTTTGAATTTTGAAATTAAAACAGTTTATTCCCTTTGGGATATTTGAGAAAATTTGAATTCTCGTTTATAATTTCTTGTGTTTGAACAAGAGATTAATGTTCGTTATCAAGAATGATGTCCTAATTCTTGTGGTGTGTTACCAAAATCGTGGTTCGTTGATTTAATCATGGGTCTGAATTAAAATATTTGGACAATTTAAAATCCCGAACTGGCTTTCTTGGGGTAAATTGCATCGTTGAGGGCTTGACGAAATCCTTGCTTCCGTGATCGTATCAGGTATCAAACCCCTAATTTAGAATTTGGAAACTAACTAGAATGTCATTATTATATCACATGAGTTTTGACAGATTAATAGGGTTTAAACTGAATTAATTTATCGGAACACACTAAGAAAAGGCAATTATGATGTTTAAAAAAAAAAAATCCATTTTGCCAGAAGTTGTTGGACCAAGAAATTAATGGCATGCTTAATACTCGTCAATTTGTAGAGCTAAAATTAATGAAATAAATTTCAAATTTGTTTAAATAAATGTATAATAATAACATATTTGTCGTTGAGTTTGTCAAAAGACAAGCGAATTCTCCCGCCCATATTCTTGCTAGACAATCTTTTTCTCACTCTAGTGATATGATCTGGAACGAGGCTCCTCAATTTCTTGAGACCTCACTTATGTATGACTATCTTGATTCGAATGATAAATAAATTATCTCTTTAAAAAAAATAAAAATAAATAACATACAAGGTGTGGTTCGAGCAAGTCCCACATTAGTTAGCTGCTTACATTTCGGATAGGAAATCTCGAGTTCAAACCACATTTACCCTTCATCTATTTCTTTTTTACTCCCTAATCTCCTCCACCTTTTATATATATTAAAAAAAAACATGTAAGTTGTTAAATGTGACAAGTCTTGAAGTGTGTGTATTGACATGTGGTCTTTTGGCTGAGAACTCAAAAGTAAAACCGTGCGAACTTTGCCCAAAGCGAACAATATCATATCAAAGTGGAGCGGGTCGTTATACATATTTAATAAGACAAGTGGACTATCTTTTTAGAACAGAGGAAAATGAAATAGTGGACTATCTTTTTGGTATAAGGGATTAATAATATTGGCTCTATTCCAGTGGTGAAGCTTCTGCAATTTAAACTAATTATTAGTGTATCTATATTTATTTTCCTTATTAAAAAAAAAGAGAAAAAAATTGCAATTAATTTGACTTGACTCTACAGAAATAAAATTTCATATCGTCCTATTTTCATATTATGAAAACAATGTCATTATTAGGCTGTTACGAGTCCACGAATTAATTTCTTTAAAGGCCTACAAGGACGTTTGAAAGGTCAAATGCCTCGACATAGGTGTTCTTTGATTTGATTATGGTTGTAGGAGAATGAAACGAAGTTTTTTTCTTTTTTGAAAATAAGATCATCAGTTATTTCTATAACACGTGAACCAATATTATGAAAACTAGCCAAGTCTCGCTAATTTTCGACAAGAAAAGCTGGGAACGAGGGTCAAAATCGGACTGATTGACTCAGAAAAATAGGCGTAGGAAATTGTGACTCTGAGAAAAGTGTGCTCTTCCGATCTACAAAACCCGAAAAACCTAGCTATAAAAAAAACTAGCTATATTTTTAATATGATGAGTTTGAAAATAATTTTTTAAGATAAAAATAAATTTTAATTACTTAATTGAAAATGCTTTAGTCTCGATTTAACTTAGTTTGATCTTTGTCATTTTCGATTCAATAAGCGTCGACCTGATTTATTGAACATTGACTGAACAAAACCAAAACTTGCTTGTAGTTATACACAATGTATTTTTTAAAATCAAAATAATAATAGTATTCTACTGAGGCAAAAGATTTGGAAAACAAAATATTATCTAATATAATTTATTATTAAAAGTTCAACAAAAGATACCCAATGTTTACGCAAACGTTTGCGCAAGAGTCATCTTCATACAAAAATAATGCCAAAGTTACCAATTCAGAAAAAATTTGAAGTCAAATGATATTAATTGAATTATTTGGTTTATAAATTGTTGCCAAAAACATTATATCTCATCGCATGTTAATTGAAAATTCTTCTTTTGCGGACAAAAGAAGAGATTAGGGTTCACTAGCTTTTTCTCGGGTACCCAATTGATAATATGTTGGCCACTACCCCCTAATGATGAGCGAGCCTACGTACGGCGGTAAAATTTAAGTTTTATTTGTCAAATTTTATTAAATATAAATAAAAAAGGATTTTTCAAAAACATTAATACTATCACAGTGTTAAAATTGTTGTTAAAGTTAACAACAATGTTAACAGCGAACCAAAAAAAAAAAATTCATTTAACAATGCCATTAACACTATTAATGTAACAACAATTTTGGTATATAAATGTGGATATTCTTAATCCAACAAGGGTATTGAAAAGATTAATACCAACTCATTTTAAGCATGTATGGAACCAATGATTACTGAAAACTTCAAATCAAGTAGGCATATATCTAAAGAAAAATGTTACAATGTTATGGTCGGATTGTCTAGCTGGTTGTTTAGTTAGGTGAATCGCACATTAATTACTAAATATAAACAGAGAATAACAAAAAATACATTAAAATCTTATTCGTCCACGTGACAAACTTGCATGGTAGGTGCAACATGTTAAATGATGCAACTTTTGTACTTTGCAACAATTGATGGCTTAAAATGGTGACAGATCGATGGCTACTTATACAGCTCACTTCTACTTGAAGGACTTGAAGTATGAGTTTTGTTTCATATATATAGATATATATATATATATATATATGAACTACCTGCCATGTGATCAATTAAAAGCTGTTTTTGTTCTATTAATTTTGCTTGTATAATTAAAGAAGAAAATGACTGGTGGTCCTCTAGACACACGTACGCCTACTACTGTATTGGATTCGATGAGTACGTAGAATATGGATCAACCATAGATAATTTTACTTTGAAACTGACCACTTCATGTTAATCGAGTTGGTTGCTATTTATTTCTTGTCTCATTGTGGTAAATCTCGTTAAGGCTTGGAATTCCACTTTAAAAGGCATGCCCGGGAGTCGTCCGGTTCGGTGTTTCAGCTGAACTGACATTTGTTGGGTTGGGATTTTCATAACCGTGATTGACCGATGCCTTGTGGGTTCCGTTCGGTTTTGCTTTTTTTTTTTTTTTTATCAACTTATGCGGTCTTGTCGTCTTTGAGTTCTCAGATCCTACCGTCAATTTATTTTGCAAATCTATTTTTGTCTTCTAAAACTGACCAAACCTTCATTTTATTAGTTTTGGTCGTTTCTAACTGCAAAATACCCACCCCTACTAACAAGTTAACTCGTTAAGGATATTGATTTTAAGGGGAGTAGTATAAACACTTTATATATTGATATATATATTTTTTTAGTATTTTCTCGATGGGGGACTTTTATTGGTAAATCTGCGTGTTGAGTTACTGAAAATACGAAAATTATAAGTGCGAAATAGAGGAAGTGCTAGATGAGACGTTGAGGTGACCGAGAAGAAAAAAAGACTAGAGAAAAAAACACTAAAACGAAGAACATTAGGCACGATTTTGCCGATAATAAGATGCAGGACAGCAACATGACTACCAGGATTTGCGCAAGCGACATCTTGCGAGGATGGGTTATTTGAGATGACAAATTAAATTGTGCGAAGTAGTATGATACCGAGATTTCTTTACCCGGTCGATATTTTTCCATTGAAGTATCTCCAACGAGATATCCGGAACACAACTGAGTTATTAAATGGGCTCAAAAATTGTGAACAAATTATAAGCGATTGAGCTATCTTATCTATTAAGTTAACCTTTAGATAAAATCTCAATATACTGATGCAAGCTGAATGGACCCCATAAGTTCATGGTAAAAAATTTATGTTAAACTCTTAAAACAATCTAGACGTTATAGAAAATTTGAGACTTGATAGAGCAAATGTTCCTGAAGGATGATGAACTATAGGTTGAAGGATGATGATACATTATTCCGTTTGAAGGAGATGACGTTTGTTGTTCGGAAAGTGTGAATCAAGGCTATCTATGTAAGTTAAAAGATTAATTTGTTAAAAAAAGAATTAATGTACATAAATTTCTCGAAAATTTTGTTCCATTCTAAGTGATTGAGCTATCTTGTCTAATAAGTTAACCTTTAGATAAAATCTCAATATATATGCAAGCTCAATGGACCCCGTACATGGTAAAAAATTTACGATAAACTCTTAAAACAATCTAGGCATTGTATTAAATTTGAGTATTGATGGAGCAAATATTCTTGAAGGATGATGAAAGGATGAACTATAGGTTGAAGGATATGATGATACAATATTTCGTTCGAAGGTGAATCAAGCTTATGTGCAAGTTAAAAGATTAATGTATAAAAAAAGTAATGTTCATAAATCTCTTGAAAATTTTGTTACAAAACCTTCCATTTTATGTGACTTATATGACTGCTAGCTACATAAATTTGAAATACACTTGACGTGTATTGTTGTAGGCTACATTTACATAGGAGGTTTTATTACAAAACTACTGGTGGAGGGTTGTTGAGCATCATTATACCTTTGAGAGGTTAACTTTTATTTTTAAGATAATAAAATCTCAATAATCTTACAAAATGACTCTTCCGATCTATTAAATTTGAGTTGACAATTCTATTAAAGTTTGTCGGAGCTAATTAAGATCCTCTCTTAAAAGTCAGCCCAAGTCAAAAACAATGCCACGTATATAAGGAACCAAAAAATATTGGCTGTCATTTGCATACAACAACCAACGACCCCCCTGTCCGAATATTCGCACTACTCAAGTTGGACCTTTCCTCGTTTATCACTATTACCATTTACCAGTTCTCCTACAATAGTGCCAGGCGTAATCTGAAACAAAGTGACGGGTTTTATCTTAGAAATGATCTAATAGAGGATACATTCGTCTGCTAATATTACGATACAAGACGTGTGGTGTTGTGGTGCTAATTTTTAGGGTTTGTCCTTCTTGTCTATATACTCTGGCATGATAATCAATAAAAATAATCTATTGTCATACATATGATATCATGCGTACCAATTAAATGGCATGTATAGTGACAGACGACCAATGGCGGAGCTAGAAGTTATTAGAGGACTGGGCCGGAAGGGTGAGCCATATATTACGTACCACTAAATTACCTTTATATATATATATATTTTTAAAAACAAACTAAATAAAAAAATTTTCCAATTTAGGGGGGACCGGGGCACGGCACGGCCCCCCAAAGCTCCGCCAGTGCAGACGACCATGTGAAGCAGATCTAGAATTTTTAGTAAGACGGGTAAAGATGAGAAAATATTACAAATTTTTAAATAAGTAAAAATTTTACATAAAAAAATGAATTTTTTTTTATTGCACATGGGCTAGCCCGGGCCTAGATCCGCCCATGATATGACATGTATTGATGTTGATAATAATCGGTACTAGAACAAGATTGTGATAATCAGTACGAGAAAATATGTGGAAAAGATAAAAAGCTTAAGAATGAAAATATAATCTCAACTTGCAATGTATAATGGGTATTTATTGTAGTTTACGCTTGATACACATGTCTAGTTTTTGCCCTTGGCCTCCAAACCAAACAAGACCTGTCATTTGTCAAAGAAAAAAAAAAAAAAAAAGAGACTGGTCAAGGACTCGAGATCAAATGAGGTGTTCAATGAGCTAGCGCATATCTAAGAGACTGTATAATGAGAGAAATTCATTGTACATTGTCATGGATATAAATACAAAGACACAAAGCGATAATGAAGGTATTGTAACAATCCTATCTAGATGGAGTAGTGATTTACAAAATATACATTCTAAGCTGTTACAAGAAACATAATAATAAATACATGAAATAATGAATATCTTAGCCTTGAAGAATAAGTCATCTACTTGCATCTTGATCTGTCTTTACATCTTGTGTCGTCTCGGATGATGGTTCTAGACTAGTTGTAATCAACCCAGGATATATTCTTAACAGGGATGGAGCTCTCTTTGGAGATTCCAATTGTTACGACCTGAATTTTCTAAATTTATTTTTTACTATATGCTTGGTCAAAGTCAAAATTGTTGGATCAAAGTCTGGACTGTCTAATGACTAAAGTGAATAGATTCGCTATTTGAGGGCTTATATGCAAATTATTATGGGTAAAGAGTCAACTTACATTACTTAATTAAGCTGAGGGACTATAAGTGCAAATAAGGCATAACATGAAAGAAATGTCTTGCAATTGAGATTTTCACACACTAACACCCACTGCACACACGAGTTTCGGCTGGAAACGGAAGAAATAGGGGAAAAATAAGAAGAAAAGAAAGGAAAAGGAAGGGGATTGGTGTTTTTGCACAGTCTCGGCGTGATTTAAACACGTACATCCATTTTTTCTTCCGCCAAAAGATAGAGGTAAGTTAATATGTGATTTCTAGGGTTTATGTGTTTTGATAATTGGTGTTGATTTCGTGGGTAATTTTATGAATTGAGGCGTAATTATCGTTCTCCATGTAACTAGATGGATGTATTTTAACCTTGTAATTCATATTATGTATTATTATGGGATTTTTGCATAAACCCTAGATATGGATTTTGGGGATTTTGGTGAATTATGATTAATAAAGGTGATTCATGGCATGATAGTGGTGAAAATGAGTAGGTAATGAGTTGAAAAAATTTATGGATATGAATTTTCTAATTGTACTTGAAAGTGAGTATTTGGAAGTTATGGTGTTACTAGGATTGGGAATTTGGTTTAAGAGTATGAGTAATTTTTGACAATGGAAATAGTAGAATGAAAGGAAAAACGGGGAAGGTTGTAATCTGTGAATCTTAGTGTTGTACACATTTGAAGGATTTATGACGGTATATTAAGTAATTATACCTTCTTGTAATTTCAGGTGGTGATGAGGAGGTTGGGAAAACCTATCAGCCGCATTAGAATATAGCTATAAACTCTGTGAGTAGAAAAATTATCTAGCCAAGTTTCTCGTTTTATTTTGGTTATGAGTTCATTATAAAATCTAAATTTATCATCTTTCGTTTTTATGTCATTATGTGAATTTTCTATGAAATATTCAATCATATTATTATGCTTAAAGGAGAATCTTAAAAGAACCATGCTTATGTTGTCTAAGAATTTTTTTAAAGTACGGTATGTTATGTCAAGATATTTTAAATAATTTTGATATTATGAAATTAATGCAAGGCGTGATACATTATGTTATGAAATTTTTTTTATGAAACGCATGATATAAAGGCTATTTTAAAACCACCACAAGTACCTATGTAATTATCTGCTCTACACTGTAGTGATCTGTTTTACAGTGTTAGACTACGTTTATGTATAGGTCTTTGGGACCCATCATTATGCACACATAGGCATTGGGCCGTGTATGATGATGTTAGCCGTTGAAGCTTGCTCTGCACGCATACGACTACATTATGTTTTATGTTGAGAAGTATGCCTCGTACATCGAGATCACTCTGTACACATTGCTACTACTCAGTGATACTTCTAGTGGGAATTTTTCAATATGTTATTATGTGTTTCAAAGCTTAACTTACAGTTTTTTTTACACGAATTGCCTGTGCTGGATCTCTTTTTCAAATTTATTTGTAAAATCTTTTGCATTGGATTATATATTATGTATCAAATAATTAAGTGGAATTTCATAAATAAAACATGGAAAAACTACCTATATGTATTTGCGAACCCTTCCACTCATTGAGTTACAAGCTCATATATTTTCTAAAGTTTTTCTTACCAAGATGTGACTGAGCTTGAGTAGAGTTAGATTGCCTGCGACCTTTAGATTTTACTGCCACATTCTAGTTGTACGACCCAACACGTTTTATTATTTTCATGAAATATTGACATTTTTCGCATTCTTTTTATTCTTACGTTAGCTAGAAATTTGAGTATTGCAAATGGTCTATTTCATTTTGACGTCAGACGAATTTGAAAACTATTTTACATACTTTTGGAGTTTTAATTGATGAATGGTGTTGGGAATCAGTTTGTATATGTTTGGTTGTGGATTTTTGAATTTGTCACATGTTGGATAAGTCTATTTTGCAAGACAAACTCTGTCAAAATTTCTATAAAATTGTTTTGGTCCAAAGGTTTTGTACATTTTTAAATCAAGTCTAGCTTGCCTTGGCGGTGGGTCTCAGTCAAACTGGTATCCATCGTTCGCATAAGCCACGTGTGAAGCTTAGTAGGATGGCTTGGGACGGGACCTGTCACCAATCTTTGAAAGCAAACTAGAAAACTTAGAAGTGGGAAGATTCTTAGTGAGAATATCAGTCAACTGATTTGAGAAACGTAAGAGAGAGTGAAGGATCATTTTATTTTTATTTTTATTTTTAATTAATGAAAGTGCATTTTATTGATAGAAAGATAGGGAAACAGAAAGTGAAGGACCTTGAGACACGAGTGCGAATAGAGTCATAGTCTTTAGCAACATGCATGTTTCATACGAGAATAAAAGACGGGATTAGAGTAAAGAGATTTAATCCCAATATTATCACACTAAATATATATATATATATATATTTTTTTTGGGGGTGGGGGGTTTGGGGGTGGAAAAATTAACTTCATGAAGGAGATTGGAGGCCTAGAAGAGCAAGAAGCTAGAGCCCGATATTCAGCCTCAGTGTATGAACAATCAACAGTACATTGCTTTTTAGAAGACCAAGAAATAGGAGAACCACCAAGGTAAAGAATATGAGCAAAAATAGACGTACTATCGTCAGAGTTCCCAAAGGGCTGAAAGCAAAGGAGCTGAAGGTTTATTGAGTAGAAGTCTATGATATAACGTATGTTTCATATAATGAAGCACCTTCGTATGGAAGCCCAATGTGTTTTAGAGGGGGTTATGAATTACGAGAGATTGTTAATAGATATGCTAATGTCAAGAGCGGACGATGGAAAGATATTAAAACGCACCAAGTACTTCACAATACTTAATAGCACCAGTAGGCGGTGAACCATCGAATTACTGCAAAAAAACACGCTTGTGCTGAGGGTCAAAATCTGTCGGTAATGGCCAAATTCCATTGAAAAATGAGTTGCCGATGGAAATGGGTGGTTGGAAAAATCCGTCTCGGTAAATGGCTTATTATCCCAGATGGCTAAGTTTGTGGGTAAATTCAGACAGTAGTCGGTAGCCTTCGGTAAATTCCGACGACCGTAGGTGGCCGTCGATGATTTCCGACGGATCCCGACCCGCATCCAAGCCCATACCCGGCCACCCCCGCGCAGCCTCAACCACCATGCCATGGCAACTTCTTGTTAATCATGAGCATTTATATTATACTTAACATATATTTATGCAATTTAAAAAATAAGTAAAATACAATATGCATTAAAAAAATATTTATACTGGACATTAAGTTTTATTCTATCACTTTAAACGTTACTCGATTTTTTTCACTCGTTAGTTGCATGGGTAGAGTTATAGTGTCCAATTTTATCAAAATTGACGTGTGAGTGTAGAAATTATTTTATAAATAAAGTAAAATATACCAGTTGCATTGTATAAAATTACAAATTGATGTGCGAATTACAATTTATCATGGAATATTCGTAGTAAAATCTCTGAATTTATAATTCTAGTCTCCTCCAAACTCATCGTGCAAATTCACAAGTCCAACATATATAAAGTTGTAATAATTAGCAGTCAAATAATTAGATATGAAAATTTGACCCATCAATCTATAAACCCGTGGGGACATGCCTGTAATATGATTGACCAGTCACGCCTAGTCGGGGCAAAAGATGGGGTATGAGGCAATATTATCTGACCCACTGTGAGTCCAGAATGGTTGTGAGTCAGGTTAGACCCACACTATAGACCCATAAACCACCAGACATTTTTTTATTTTTAATAAATTTATTTAGAAAAATGTGTAGAAATTATTAGAGATGGTATTTGACTAATTGACCATTAAATCCGTTGTAGTTTTTTTATTTTTTATAATATTATTTTTTTGAAAGGATTTTTCTGTCGAGTTGAAAGAATCGTGTTATTATATTAGTTAATGTTGGGAACTTTAAAATTCTAAATAAATGTTTTGACGTGTGCTCTTCCGATCTCATCAATTAATAATGCATTGCATATAATGTTAATTGAAAGAGGAAAAAAATTAATGAGTCCTTTTGTAGGTCATAGTGGCGTCCCAACCCATCCTATGACCCGACTTGTCTTGACCCGCCATATAAATTTGTTTGTTTTGGACGGGTCTGGGTGACTTCAAGACTCATGGGGCGAGTTTAGAGTATGGTTAACCCGCCCTATTTCTACCGCTATAAATAATCATATCACAATCAACTATTGCAACTATAAGTTCAGTATCTCACTCAATTTTTTATACAGGAATACTAATTTTTAAAAAAGTTCAATAATAATGAATAATAAAATATTAGACAAATGCACATTATCATATTTGTATAGCAAAATAATAAATATACATTTTTTGTCTAATTAAATTAATATTTAATTAATACTATATTAATAGTTATCTGCTTATGTACTCAATTAATGCTTTACTATATTTCACTTTTAAATCATCTAACTTATTTAATATTATTAGTTAACAGTCTAACAATATGTATCGAGTGTGTACATATCTATATTCACTCGATATCGGTTTAGATAAAAATTTTCATACTCATGAGAAAGTACTCTCTCGATGTATCCTTTCTATAATTAAAATTCAAAATCGATAGTTATAATTAAAATGTTAAATAGGGATTTATTTGTAAAAAAATGCAAGTTATACTTTTTTATATAAAGAGGATCATATATGTAGGACATCCTAAAATAAAAAATAAGATCAGATAATTAGAATGGAGGGGTTATTTATTTTTTTTGTGCAGTTTATTTTCTTCTTGTAGATTTCTTGTCTCTTTGTTCACAAAATTTTTGTTAAAATTAATTATTATCTTTGTCAAATAAAAATATCAATCAATTAGTATTCAAGCTGCACATTGCACGAGGAGATAAATTCTCAATGTTTCATATAAAAAATTCATTACATAAATTACAAAAAAAATAAATAGTGAGAACATAATTAAATCAAATGAAATAAAAACATGAATCGAGTCAATATTTTGAAGGTTTCACGTTTATAAAGAAAAAAGACTAATAAATAAATTATTTGCATCCTGTACAACATAATCGTTGCAACATAAATGATATAGAAATAAAGATTAAAAAAATAGTCACAAAGGTTTTCAAGTTAGATCATAGATGTCAAGAAAATAAATTTTAGCAATATATTATTATAACAGAATTACATTATGTGTTTTAGTTTTTCGGCAACGCAAATAAATAGATTTTTATTGTAAAAAAAGAAGAATAAATAAATCAGTTGATTTGCTCCAAGTTATTATGAACTAAGTTTTCATTTATAATATAAGTTATTTTGAGATAAGTTTCTAAATTATTCTGAAATAAATTTTGGTTTCGGTATTATCAAGGACTATGTAAAGAAAATTTTGAAAATAAAAAAAAACATAAATAATAAATAAATAAATAAAAAAATAGACATAACATCAGACAATTAGTTTATAATGCGCTCATTTTCAAATAATTCAGTAACGAAAAGAATAATTTTAAAAAATATTAATTAATAAGAAATTGAACAGTTACTCGACGTCAAATTTATATAAGTAGCATTTAAAAAAAATTGTAAAAACTCATAATTATATATAAATACTAAAAAAATAAAAATCAAGAAACTAAAATAAAAAAAGAATATAAAAAACTAATAAACTAATATATATTATTAAAAATTTGTGATGAATATCTAAATAAGAAAAGTTTAAATTTTAAAACTTGAAAATAAAACCAATTTAAAACTAATTGGGGCACCAATTGAATCCAACTTATTGTGCAACATCATGATGATGTCAGCAAAAGAGCGGAAAAATTACAATTGAGAATTTAAATCCGATTGAAAACTGTTGTATTATATATTATATTATTATATGATGATTGTCATTTATTAGTTGTAAGTTTCAAAAATTTTATTTTATCATTAATTCAAATTTTGTATAAAGGTGGTTAAAGATGTTTAAAATTTCATACATGTGATTTTTTCACCAAAAAAAGTTTTACTTATATCAATTTATTTTGTTTTGATTTATTTTTTAATTGCAGCACTAGTTCAAATACAATTTTTATAATCACGCGACAATTTTGTATAAAGGTGGTTAAAGATGTTTAAAATTTCATACATGTGATTTTTTCATCAAAAAAAGTTTTACTTATATCAATTTATTTTGTTTTGAATTTTTTTTAATTGCAACACTAGTTCAAATACAATTTTTATAATCATGCCACAATTAATTTACAAATATATTCATGCCCTAATTAAAACATAGATAAAATATAAAGATAGATCACCAATTGAAACAAAAAACTCATTGCACCACGTAATAAGCCCCTTCTCTTTCTTTTCTTTTTGTAGTGGACATAGGAAAGTAACAAAATAACATATAGGCCACGTATTTTTCAAATTGTTTTACCAAAGCAAGTCTGCAGCCTAATTTCATCAATTGATTATGTCACTAAAAATTTAGGACTTGGTCGATGGCCATTATATGAAGATCTACATTAGATTTTCGTTAGATCTGAAAATGATCTCCCGTATCCCGCCACTCGGCTTACGTGGGGGGCTGTCATTGGAAGCCGGGTGGCGAGGCTGGCGGGAGAAGCAAACTCAGATGGATCTACTAGAATGTTTAGATTCCCCTCCGCACAACCCCACCCCTCCCCCCTCCAATAAAAAAAAAAAAGAAAAAGAAAAAAATAGAAAATGAAAGAAAGAAATAAATAAAAGCAAAAAAAGAATGTTTATATTTCATCCATTGAATTTCCGGGCAATCAATAGTCGTTCGATGGTCAAAGAACCATTACTGAGACAAGCGGTAATTTGGTCAAAATTTTTAAGGAACCAACATTACTTAAAAAACAAAAAAAGCACAAGTCGTACCTTTTTTTTCCCTAAAAAAACATTAATGATTTCTAAAAAAAAACTCATAATTTGGTTGCATTTTTGGTGACAGGAACAATTCATCACATGTTATAACTCAATAAATATATTTAGGACTAATTAGTATTGTGGATTAGACTATTTTTGAAATGTTTTTTGGAATAATCTTTTAAATAAAGGATAATGCTACTCTTACTTATTGAATTACTTGTTTGGTGACTTGGTAGGGGTATGTGTCTTTTTGCCCATGTATTTCAATTAAATATAAGGGTATTTTTGCCAATTTATTAAATAGTTATTTAATGACAAATAATCGAGCAAGTGATTTGACAAGAAAATATAACATAACCCTTAAATAAAACATCTTTAATTATTATTATTTTTTTAAAATGTTGGCAATTTAGACCAATTCCGAAGTCATGCCAACAACATCATTGTTCAACAATTTAATTAATTAAAACAACGAAAATATAAAATTGGAAAAAAAATTGATGAATTGTCAAAGTTTGTCCCTCTATAATAATTAAATCATTTAAAGTCATATAGAACTTCATACATTAATCGACAAGCCAAGTATTACAAGAAATTATTAAAAGAAGCTATATATTATTATGCTCATAATAATAAGTTTTCCTCTCAAATCACCTCTTTAACAAAGAAAAGGTAAAAACTAAATTTATAATAATTAACACGTTAACTTGGCAAAAATGTCTCATAGGCATGCAATTCGTCTCCATACAGTCCATACTTGTCTTCTTTTGCAGAAACTAGTTGGAAACTAAAAATTGCATTCTAAGTCCTTTTGATTTTAGTTTTCTTTCGGCAACACACCCAACAAAATATTTTATTAATGTGGAAAACATAACTGGTCCAACTTCGGCAAAATTTAGAGTTTGTTCTTACAATCATAATCGTTGTTTACAGAGCTATAATTTAATAAGAGCTCAATTTTCTTATTATTATTATTATTATTATTATTATTATTATTATTGGGATGATAGGCTACTTAAAATTGAAAAATATGTTACATATTTATTTCTATTTAAAATAATGTAAAGAGTACAAAAATTTTCAAGCACCTACATGAGCTGTTGTTTTGCATAAATACACACATGAATTTAAAAATCTACATGATGTGTATCCATGCACTTACATATGACTGAAGGTACCTTAATCGGATGTTGTGTAAAGAGATTGTATTATCACTGCTAAAGCAGTGAAAGACAGTTTATACACATTTCAAGTCGGGCAGATAAAGCAAATAAGGATCTCAGCCTGGCTTGTCGCACAAGGTTACCGTTAGTGTCCGCTAAAAGGTAATGTTGTTCTAGTGCCATATCCACATGACTATGTGACGTGCAACGGGCCGCACCACATGAGAAATCATAGGTAGATATGGCGTACTTTGATGCATACCACTTGACTGTGCATATGATACCATATGGTGTCTATCATGTATGACAATGTACCTTTTTTCCACTAAAAAATGATTCCAACAAATTAATTGGATATATATGACTGCATGAAGACTATTGAAAGCTAAATTTCAAAACGTACGTAGAATCAGTTCTTTGATGGTGTCCATTGGACACATTGGAGAGGAATGATGTCATCATCTTCTAATGTGTCCAATGGACACCATAGAATATGAGTACATAGAATATCCTACATGTTTGCATATATTGATGCACGAGTTTCGACAGGCTTCTTGATCCTCTTCCGTAACCGCACATTTTAGAATCTTCAATGCATCTTGCACATTTTGTCAATTCGCACAAGCTAACCCTCATTGACTGAAACGTATGTAAGGTATTATAGATATTACTTATGTATTCCCATTACCATTTTAGTTAGATTATGTATAAAATACTACTAAATAATGTATACAAGTAAACAAATTTTTATCAAATTTAACAAAAACCCCAAAAATCATGATTTCTAAATCTAAAATAAATATTTCTTCACACAATAAAATCAAATTTCCCATTACAATGTATACACATGAATTTAACAAAAATATAGACTTACATACATATATAACAATGTATGCCAAAAAATATATTTAAGAAAACATCAAAATTTAGCAAATTAGCAAAAAATCATATATAGCAAAAAATATATTTAACAAAAAATCATAACTTCACCAATTAACAAAAAATCATATATAGCAAGAAATATAATTAACAACGTACAGATATATACCTCTCTTTACCAAATTTCACAAAAAGCCTAAAAATCATAATTTCTAAATCTAAAATAAATATTTCTTCACACAATGAAATGGAGCCTTAACTTGTACAAGAAATGTAATGTCTTTTGCCGCTTGCCTCTCGCCACTGCTGCCGCTCAGATGGAGGTGCTTGGGTGTAGATCTAGGAAGTTAGGGCTCGGAATATTGGAAGTAAATTTCGAAATGTGATTTAAGAGTGATATTTTCTTGCAATTTCGGATGGAGTCTTACGCATAGAACTTCTCCTCTGGTTCAAAATTTGTTTGGATTCGCGAGGCAGAAGGGGGTATAAAGACATGAGCATGGGTGTCAGTCCCTTATGCCTTTTTCCACTTTGGGCATCGGTCCCTCAGAGGGACTGACACCCAATGTATTATGCGCTTATTGCCGTCAGTTCCTTATTAAGAACCGACGCTTATGGTATATCCTTATTTACAAGTTTGCCACCGTGTCTTGTTAAGGCGTCGTTTCTCTAAGAAATCGACGCGTATATGAAATTTTTTTCTCTCTTTTTGTAGTAGTGCGAGCATCAAGAAAGGCATCACATGAGGAACACCACACTGATAAATTAGTGTTCCAAGTACAAACAGACTGATTAGTGAAAATAATGAAAACTAAACAAGAAATGAAAAACATAATTTTGTTCTGGCACCTTTAAGACATTATCACCGTTAGAAAATTAACATGCATACAAAAAATCTACCCTTTGGCGACGGACTTTCTTCCGACGGAACCTCATCCGTGGTAAATTTCCAACGGTTCCATCGGAAATTTGTGACAGGCAAAAAATCGTCAGGAGTTTCCGATGGAACTTCTTTCCGTTAGAAACTTCCAACGGAATTTCGTATCCGTCGCAACATTTTGATGGCATCAAGTATACCGTCGGAATTTTCTGACGGAAAAGCTCAAAATTTTCTGATGGAAAAAGCTGACTGTCAGGAATTTCCAACGGACAAAAACAGTAGTCAGAAATTTCCAATGGCTCTTTCTGTCCATTGAAATATTTGCGACGGCCGCCCCTAGCCGTCGGAAAATTCAGACGGCTATTTACCTTGCTGTCGGAAATTTCCGACGGCATCTCTTGTTTGTCAGAAATTTCCAACGGCCATTTTTGTCCGTCGGAAATTTCTGACTGCCGAGTTTTCCGACGGAATGCTTTCTTTTAGATATATGGTTTTGATTTTCCTTTGCAACTCTAGAAATTTTTCATTCTTTGTAAGTATTGTTAATTAAAATTTTTTCCAAAAAATTTGAAGATATTTTTTTTAATTATCCCTCCCCCTCCATGCCCCTTTATCAAATAAATGTTTTAATATACACAATGCTACTTATAAAAATATTATTAGAGATGTTAATAGATATACTAGAAACTGATTTATATTTAGACTCTGTAATTAAAAATGCAAACTAAAGTTAAGAAAAAAATTTGCAAGTGCGACAAAGTTACAAAAATTTCAAAAAGGGAAAAAGAAAACCAACAACGGACACAAAGAATCTCATAAAGGACATCATTGACATGAAATAGATGTAAACATTAAATATGAACATCTCAATCTGCATAAAAAACTGAAGATTTCAGTTTGAAAACCTTTAATAATCGATGAATATTTTATTCAATTTTTTGGTTGTTAAGTTCTAAAACAATGATTGTAAATTAATTTTTTTATTACTTATTGGCTTTTCAAAACAAAAAAAAAAATCCCATAAATCACATTTTTATTAATAGAATAAAAAAAAGTTAGTAGACAATGAAACATTATAATATGTAGAAAATTAATATAAAAAAACATTACATTAATTTTGACAAAACAACTAAATTTAGAATATAAAATATATTTAAATATCTAATAAAAAGTTGAATTAAATAAACCTCCAAAATTACTCACATTTACTTCATATTTATTATGGGGCGAAGAAATAACAACAACATAAGCTAGCCTGGTGGTTGGCAACTAGAACTTTCATTGGAAAATTTTAATATTTTAAACTTTTTTAGTTTTAATTAAAACAATTAATATTACAATCTAGAAAACTAGTGTAAAACTCATTACATTAATTGGCGCATAGAAATAAAATTTAGAATATAAAATATATTTAAATATATAATAAAATTTTTTAAAGCAATAATAATAAATGTTAAAATAAATAAAGGTGCAACGTTTTAAAAGGAAAATTCATTGTTTTAAATTCGCAAGAATATACTTTATATATATTTTGAGACAATACAACAACAAAAATGCGAGAACCTAGTGGTAGGGATTTTACCCCCTCCCCACTCCCTCTGGCCCCAACCTTGAGGTCAAAACTTTGCAAAAAGTGGGAATTAATTCTTCACGCGTTCATAGGTGGGGCTGCGGGCCAGCAGTTTGGATCCGGTGGCCGGTCTATGATGGTGGGGGGTGCGGGCTAGCGGGTCAGGTCAGCCATGGGGTAGTGGGCTGGGTCAATTAAAGTAATTTTAAATAATTAATTTTGTCAAGTCTATCGGAAATTTCCGATGGCTAAGGCTGTGTTCTTTTGGTGATTTGGTTTTCTATATTTCAGTTTTCAATTAATTTTTAATTTTCTGTTTTGAATGCTTGTTTTCAGATTTCTAAAAATGTGTTTACTTTGTTATTTTGAAAAGTTGTTTTAAGAAACACAAACTGGAAACCATATTCTTTTTAACATTTTCAAAATTTATTTGCTTGTTAAGTAAATTAAACAATTTTGTTTAAGTAAATTAAATAATTTTATTCTTTCCTTAAAAAAGATTATTTTGTTCTAATATATCGCTACCAAGATTAAAATATGAAATTTTACTATATAATTTGTTACGAGGGAAAAAGAAATTAAAAGAGAAAGAAAGAAATAACATTAAGGGGAAGGGACGAAGGAGAGATGAGAGAGTAGTCATAATATAGGTGTATCATTAGAATAAAGAAATTAAAGGAGAGAGAAAAAAAACTAAGCAGACGACGGAGAGAAGCATCATTGTAATTGTTGTAATTGATTTGGGGGTGGAGGGACGAAAGGTTGTAAAATTAGAGGAGAGAGAAAGTGGAATTCTCAAAACAACGCATTTTCCGTGTTTTTAACTAAGTACTGTATTTTGCTTAAAAACTCTCAAAATAACTTTTTATCATTTTCTGATTTCTTTGATAAAAAATTCCCTATTTTTGGAATTTTTTTTGAAAATATAAAAGTAAATGGGTTTTCAGGGTTTTAAAGAACTGAAAACTAAAAACGGTGTCAAAATAGTAAAAAGAACAAGCCCTAACTTTTTGGCAGAAATTTCCGACAGTTGGTTGCTTATGTGGGAAATAGTTTTCGACGGATATAGTCATTTGAAATTTCCTATAGAAAAATAAATTATGTTGGAAGGCATTAGCAACGCAACCTTCAGTGACGGCATTTCGACGTCCTTTCATCCGTCGTAAGGACATTTAGCGACGAAAATCATGGCTTTTGCGACGGAAATTTCCGTTGTTGAAGGCCAGTTTTTTAGTATTGATGTTTCTTTTTCAAGGATGATGTCAAGAGAAGCACAAATAGCATGGAATTGTGCTTCCTTATTACAAGATTTCCTTTTCCTTCCACTATTTTCCAATTCCTAAAATGTGCAGGAATATACCACCACTCATGACTCAACACCCCCTCCCCCACTGCCCCCCCACAAAAAAAAAAAAAACCCCAAAGATAAACTTTGATCAGAAGAAACTTCAACAGAAACTTCTCGTATCTAGTGTTCCAAATATGGAAGAATGTTACCAAAAATAATTAGGTTAAGGTCTTCGAATTCGTAAAAAAAATACAAATTAGGTTTTTAATTTCATTCAATAGATTTTTGAATTCTCTACCACAGAAGACTAGAAGCCGAGCATTACAGAAAATTTCATAATTTAGCTTCTACAACCAAAGAAAATTTAATAGATGACAGTCGATAGCTCCAAAATTTAAACACCTGATTTGTCGGCGGGATGGAAGCTCAGCCGCTGGATTTGCAGAAGGGGGTGAATCACGGAACTAAAGGACGAGATGGGTCACCAGAGTCGAAGGAAGGGAGGGTTGCTCTAATCTGGGAGGGGGATGAACAGAGAGTCAAAGACGCAGAGAAAGCGAGAAACTGTAGTTGCGGTGGAAGGGAATTAGGATTTGTTTACAAAACTTGGTTCCTTGCTTCAAATTTTAGACAACGTGGGAAACTAAAATACTTAGAGGGAAAATTGAAAATTTTTAGTGGCAATACCAACAAAATTACTAACCAAAACTTTTACATTGTATTATATAGTTATTTTATTTTAATACCAACAGAAAAATACGTAAGAATTTTTATAATTGGTTTCACAATTAATTTTATTATTATTAATTGCCAACAGATTTCTAACGGTATCATACTAACGGAATATTTCTGGAGGTAATTCCTCTGGGAATTACATATATCATATAAATAATATTATATTTCCAGATCCGTTGTTAATCAGTTGGTACTCCATTGAAAGTAGCGATAGAATTCTGGGCGTTGGTAATTTTCCATTAGTATTGCCTCATATTTTAGTAGTGACCACCACCACCACCACCACCATCATCATCATCATCATCATCTTGCTTTTTGAGCGTTACGATGAAATTGTAGAAGAGAGGAGTTAATCAATAGGGTCAATTTCGCAAATCGTCTCAAATCTTTAGGTTAAGAACCGGTTTCGTTTCTAACATTTTTTAAGACACACCACAGCCCCCAACTTTTCAAAAATGCCCACAAATCGTCCCTATTACTACTATTCCGCCAAATTTTTATAAAAAAGACGATTATACCCCCATAAACATTTTAAACTTTTTTTAAAAATGTTTAAAAATAATAAAAACTAAAAAAACCCACCCACCCCACCCCACCCCACCCCACGCCGGAATGGTTCATTCCGGCGGCCAAAAAGGGGGGATGAATCCCCCCATTCTGCCGGAAATGGCAGCCATTTGGCTGCCATTTCCGGCAGCATTTTGCTGCCAGAAATGTAGCAAAATGGGGGGGATTCATCCCCCATTTCTGCCGGAATTGGCAGCCATTTCCGGCAGCAAAATGGGGGGATTCACCTCCTTTTTTGGCAGCCGGAATAGACTATTTCATGATACACACATGTATTGCACAAATTTTTACAATTCAACTATACTCATTCCCTCTCTTATTTTTCATTATTTCTCATTAAAATTGGTTTGCCATTTGACCAAATGGGTCTTGGTAACTCTTTATAGTTAATTAAAATTTTTGTTCAAATTTTTTTATCGATGTGGAGAACATATATTTTGCTAACTTGTCAAGATCTAGAGTTTATTCTTACATAACATAACATTCATAATATTGAAAGAACAGTAAAAGTAAGTGTTTGATTTAATTTTTCCCCCTTTTTTTTGGGGGGGGGTGATAACATTAATGCACTTACAAA
This sequence comes from Nyctanthes arbor-tristis, assembly GCA_963692815.1. Taxonomy (NCBI): domain Eukaryota; kingdom Viridiplantae; phylum Streptophyta; class Magnoliopsida; order Lamiales; family Oleaceae; genus Nyctanthes; species Nyctanthes arbor-tristis. The sequence continues at coordinate 10,110 of CAVNYN010283152.1, read as the reverse complement.
GTGAAAATATTACGTACATATTGTCTTCTAAATAAAATAATGTAAAGAATGTATTGTATGAAAACCATTAATGGATATATTTTTATTAAATGTACGGTTTGATCAGCAGTTAATTAACATCAGATCGAAGAAACAGCCGAGTAAGAGTCAATCTGAACCTGGCCGAAGAAGCGGTGGCGGTATTGACAGAAAAGTTGGATTCGGAAATTTAGATTACTGCTAGCCGATGTCTTCACGGAAGTCTTCAAATATCACTGTTTTATTTTTTTATTTTTGGGCCCGATTTGTTTGGCTTCCAATGGTTGTCCCCCTTACTATGTTTTCCCCTCTTGAAACTGAAGTTTTGTGTCAATTTTTCACTTTCTAGCACTCTGGAAATTCCGATTATTCATGGATATCATATTCTACGTATCAAACTCTTCGATGGGGGTTTATCTAGGACGTGGATACCATATCTTGGTCTTCCTTTCACACTACAATTTTTTTGTGTTAGGCTAGTTAAGTACCGTACTTCTGTGAAGATTGCCTGTTTAAAGGAGCTATCCAAAAATCAATTGGATGCGTTGAATTCAAGAATTCTACTAGCTACAATGTTTCGGAGATTGGATACTGTCATAGCATCAACTTGCAATAACATGGACCATAAAATATTTGCTCATGAAAGTTTGAGAACTCCTGCAATATTTGATCAGATGGAAGGAGGGTTTATGATGGCCCTTGATTACATGATTCATCTGGATTGTATGGTAATAATTTACAATGTGGCAATAGGTTTCTATATTCACATTCAAGGAGAATTAATGATTTTATCAAGATTTGGTTTGATTGATGTAATGTCAGTTAATTTCTATTCATGCTGAGTAGATAGTCATTTCGACAATTAACAACATTAAACATGATGGAATCGTTTCCAATCCTAAAACGTAATTGTGGTAAAGCGGAAGTGAAGACGATCTTGACTAAACTGATGAAGACGTGGAACAAAGTCATGATCATGAATCAAGAACACACTGGGCAGGTATCTGGCATCTAAAGAGATATATAGAGTCATTCATTTGGTAATTGTATATTCTGTTGCCGATTGGACCCTTAGGAAATGTTTAATAAGATTTTTCAAATAAAATCTTTTGAATTGGTTGCTAGCGTATTACCCGAAGGAATTTTTCCTCTCCCTTAGTTTATCGGTTATTAAACAATGAAACTGAGCACACTATCGTTTTATTGCAGATTTAGATATTTGTCAATAATAGATATACAGACAATGGGATAGAGCTTTGAAAGAGGTAACGATCAGTCGAAGAGCACAGATGTTCCCAACGGACAAGTGGAAGCTACTGTAATCATATATAAGCGTGAAATAATTTATTTATTTCTTATTGTTTTTGGGTTGTAAAAATTGATGACAAATTCAAATGTATCAAGTAAATGCAGTAAATAAATCAATTTATTTATTAGGTTAGGAATTGTTTATTTTTTGTGTAAAATAGATTTAAGGGATTGTAGTAACAAATTGGTAATGAGTTATTATGGCATATGATTGGTGATGCTGTCCTTAGATATTTAATTCTTTCCTAACCTTATTACAGTATTATGCATGTTTAATATTCCCATCATTGAGTTGTGCTATTGGAATTTATTTCTTAAAATTTGTTTTTTTCCCCGTACATCGCACGGGTGCTTAACTAGTCCCTTTCTAATAATAATGTAGTTATCAATTCTGTGATTGGTGGGCTTTGATCTTTTTCTTATAATAAAACTCATCTTCCGTATAATAATAATAATAATAATAATAATAATAATAATAATAATAATAATAATAATAATAATAATAATAATGTCAAAACAAAAATTTCGACATAGTTTTTGGAATGTACCCTAAAAATAAGTTCAGTGGAAATTATTTACAAAAACGGCGGGGAATCCAAAGCCGCACTGTATATTTAGCCTTAGCGAAAGTCTAAAAACTACATGAGAAGTATTTTAGTGCTTTATTATTTTAAAAAAAAAAATGGAAAAAGGAAAAAGAAGAAGGCAGAACGAGTTAAGGAAAAAAAGGGGAAAATGAAAAAGCAAGTCACCAAATAATTGTCTCAACAGGGAACCAATTTTTGGCTCATTCGAGACTAAACGGAGGCAAAATACGATGGCATCTTGCAGCTGGAACAATGTCCGAGCGTTCACTTTAACACTAATTTGTAAATTTTTTCTTCTCTCGTGTCCCTTAATCCGATTTTGTGAAATTATTGTATTTTATTTAATTTTTTTTCTGTGAGTTTATTTTACCAATTAATTTTTGTCCTCACCTAACACACACATGTTATTATCCTGTAAAAGAAAAGCGTATATATATTATTATGAGTAAAATTCTCGAGAAATTTTAGGACCTAGCTAATCATAACTTTCAAAAACCCTAAAGATCAATTATGCAACAAAATATGTAACGACCTACAAAATCGTGACGTCAAAAACTATTTTATATGACGTCATTAATTTCACATGTTTCTCATTTAAAAGTTGTCACAGTATCAAAGATAGTAACAATACTATAATGAGAAAAATCTAGCTTGTATATTAAATTCGTCCTATGATAACTTTTGATATAATGATCCATTTTGAACATTGTAAATTCGAGGACGAACTAGAATATGACGACTTCGCAATAGTACAAAGATCACTTGATTCTGACCTTGTTTGATATCTTGAATTCGTACATGAAAATGATACATTAACACTCATTTCGTTAGTTTTCCATGAAAGAGATGCTTGACTTGTTATCCTCACGTGAAGTGTATAAGCTTAGCATTTATACGTCCAAATGCACTTTAAGACTTTGCCTTAGCTTGCCACCTCCTACTTCAACTAAGACACCACATGCTTCTTCAAATCCACCCCAAGTCTCTAAATGAAGCCACCTTCTATTTGCTTTCCTTGACTCATTCTTAGATTATTAAAAAAAAGGGGGAAGACAAACCATGAAAAATGTCTTTGATCCACCGTGTCTTCCCTCTTCTTGGTGTGGCAATGGAATTTTTCGAAATGAATTTTACAAATAAACAAAGAAATGGAAATCTCTTCTCATGTTTTTGCTCGTACACAAGGTCAAGCAAGCACCACAATCTTGATTTATTTCTAAAGGTAAGATGTTATTTTTCCATTTCTTTCCTCTGCCATAAGCAAGGTTGCAAGGTGTTGTGGCTAGTTCTAGCATTAAGGCAGAATATATGGCGCTTGCACATGCTACCTTAGATACCACTTGGCTCCAGTGACTGTTTAATGAGTTGAAGTTCAAGGTTCCTACTCCTACATTATGATGTGATAACCAAAGCGCCTATGCTCTTGCTTAAAACCCTGTAGATCATGCGAGAACTAAACATATTGAACTAGATATACATTTCATTAGAGACAAAGTGCTTGATGGGAGGCTGAAGATCAAGCACATCCCTTCATTTGATTAGATAACAGACATTTTGACAAAACCACTGCCATATTCCAGATTCAAGTTTTTAAGGGATAAGCTCTGGATGATCAAGAGACCATATCGCTTGAGGGGAGGTGTGAAGATACAAAAGATTAGGCCAGGCCTATTACAAAAGAAGGAGACTGATGATAAAGCCCAAAGATGCAAGAACCTAGCTAGTTATGCAAAGATTAGTGCTATTTATCTATATCAGAGACCGGTCTCCAGTCTAATTAGTATTTTCTCATTAGATAATTAATTATTTTTTTTTTTCTTTTTTTCAAGGTCTTTATCTGGCCCAAATGGCTGAAAACAGCCTATTGTCTTTTTAGGCCCAATTTTTGGCCTCATATTTATTCCTTTGAAAGGTGATAGTTGGGCTTTGGGTTTTGTCTAATGGAAAGAGAGAGAGAGAGAGAGAGAGAGAGAGGAGTGAGGCGGCAGTGGTGGTGGCTGCAAGTGGCGCGGGGCAGTAGTTGGTGGGGCAGTAGTAGCAGTAGTAAGTGGTGATGGTTGTAGGTGGGCGGCGGTGGCGGTTGTAGGAGGTCCGCTGCGGTAGCAGGCGCGGCGCGTAGTAGCAGTAGTGGTGAATGGAAGAAGGGAAGTCGTTGGCTACCAAAGTTAGGGTTCCATTTTGATTTGAGTTTGCCAAATCCAGTTTTGAATTGTAAATTGAGAAATTGAGATTGGCATTTTGAGTTTTTGATAAACTGGCGTGCCTGACTGCATCTCTTTTGAATCTGAAACATGTTTCTAATTAAAAAATAAAAATAAAAAAATAAAATTTTCGGCTTTAACCAAACCGGATTTACTCGGGTTTGGCCGGTTTGCCAAGCCAAACCCGCAAACCGAACAGGATCGAGGCGGTTCCGAACCGAACCTGTTTGAACCGGTTGGTTTTTTGGTTTACCAGTTTTCATGCCAAGGCCTAATTAATAGATGGATGTGTCTATGTATTTATAATTATAAACCCATCCTTCAATGAGAAAATGATAGCTAAATTGAAGACCGGTCTCCAGTCTTAGTAAATAGCATTATTCTTATAGAAAATATCATCCATAGCATTATTCTTACGAAAAATATCATCTGATAGCATTATTCTTACGAAAACTATTATCCGATAAGAATTAGACGTGGCAATAATATTCTACAATTTCTCAGAAGCAGATAGTTTGTTGCAATTGCTGAGCTTAACGTGCTGTTTATACATTTCATTATTTCCTATTTTGTAATCTAGCTAGGCTAGAATATTTCACACAATTGTATTTGTACGTGTGCCTGTTCTTCAGTAAAAAGAAAATTTTCATCCCTCGACTACCGATTACTAATTCTACCTTTTTTGAAATTTCAGCAGTTCAAACTATGTGTTATTTAGCGGAGGGATCAGACAATTACGCTCAGTGTAGGATTAGTTTATAAATTCAGATAATGGCATCGGGACCCACTGAGTGTAAATGTCTCACGAAGGGCATAGGAGGGTAAGTTTGTTCTCAAAGTCATACTCGTTAGCATCTATTGTTGGATAAAAAAAACTTAAATATGCATATCTATTCTATCTTTCACCACCACCAATTTGACCCGTTCAGCCACCTAAATCCGCCGCCGCTGCCACCAACACCACCAACCACCAACAACAATTTGCATCTATTCTATCTTCCACCGCCACCAATTTGGCCTGTTCAGCCACCTAAAGCTATCTGTAGAGTTTTATGTATATGTTCTACACCAAAAATTTAACACTATTTTTGTAGTTTTTTATTCCTCCGTTTTCCCTCTCATGTCTCTTAATCCGATATTTTTGTAATTAGTGCATTTTAATTATCTGAGTTGTGAGTTTATTCCGCCAATTAACTTTTATCACCTAACACTAGTACTGCACCCGTACGATGCACGGGAAAACTAAATCTAACAAAAAAAATTTGAAAAATAGTACAAAGTTGAAACTTGAAAAAGTTTTAGAATACTTTAAGATGTGTAACAAGGTATCTTGAAAAGATATATTAAGATAATAATGTTACAAATTCAACTCATTTCATATCCACCCCGTATCCACATTTTTAAGTTGCTTATATATCGTGATAATTTTATGATAATTTTATAATTTATCACGATATGTAAGTAATTCAAAGGGAGTGGATGTCAAGTGAACATAAGATGATGTGGACATTTACCATTATTCTTAATTTAATAGCATCTTTGAAGATACATAGTAATTATTTTATGAAGTAAATTCATCAAACTACTCCTTAAATTATAAAAAAAAAAAAAGGAAACTCTCAAACTACAAACATATAATAATGATGTATGCCTACTAAAACTTCATATTTAATTAACTTTAGAGGACAGCTCATAAGATTTTCCCAAAATGAAGCATCTTATATTATACAATGACGATTGGCATAAAAAGGGCAAAATAAGTAATCTTGTAAATTTAGCAGCAACTTTTCGTTTTAATTAACAAACTTGGATACTGTTTTTCATATCACCCGGGCCACAAAATTTACCAAGAAGGATTACAGAAGCAAAACTCAATGATCAAAAGAAGACCAAGCGTGGATAATATAATAATAACAATACCATGAAGTAAGAGTCTATATCTAATGTGCTGAAGGTAAAATGTATCATTTTTATAGCTGATAACGACTACGGCAAAGAAGAGCACTATTAATATTTACTTCCTCCCTCTTTAACCCGTATGAGAACTGCACAACAGATAAAATATAACCATAGGACAAGAAATCATATCGATCCAAACCAACTAAAGCAGAAGTGCTTATGGATGACTCAAACATTTTTTGCACCAAATTTTAGGAAAAAAATGGAGGGGGGAAATCAAACACCCCTTACTTTGCGATTCGAAATAATTCTGCAAAACTACAACATAGCAAATGCTAATGCTAAAGATTTTTTTTCCATGTTGTCCTCGCTGAATTAATCTCAACTCATAATCAAATTAGCTACTGTACAATTTCCATGAAGATCTAACTTCCACGCGCTAAAAAAATTATTGGAAATCACATCACAGGCAAAATCATTGCACCAATTTATTCTGGTTGAAACAACACAAACAGAGAACTTGAACAATACAAAATAAACTTCAACAACTAAATGAAATCCTTTTATTATTGGTTCTCTGGAAACAATAATAAACATACTTAACTGCTCAACAATCTGTGAAGTTCCACGAGCCAATCATCAGAAAATCATATTCTCACTCAATCACTTAGTTAAGCCCAACAATTTCAAACATGCTAACTCAGTTCATCTAATGATATTCAGATTTTATAAAGATTCAGCATCCTAATCCAAATTTAACTCCACTTACACCAAGAAGCTTCAGAGGATTCTTCATTATTTTCACAAACTATCTTGGCCCTTGATTCTATATTTTGGATAAAAAGGAACTCACAACAATAAAAAGTAAACAAAATAAACCAAGATTTAACAAAATAAAAGAAAAAGGACTTTCTATAGAGAGAAGTGCAATATAGAGAAGTGCCGAAATCAACCCTCAAATTCTGATATTTTTTATCGTGAAAACCCAAAATACTTGAATTACCCCTATTGTCAAGTTATCCCCTGCCTTTTCCTTTTCTGTTACCTATTTCCTCTTTCACATCCCACCTCATTGTGATGTTCTACTGCCTGCCAAAGCCAAGATTCAACAGATGAACATCGTTCAATAATGAAAACTCAGATCAAAACATATGGAAATCTTAGTTTAATCAACTGCCATCACAGAACGAAATTAATAAAGCAAACTATAGCATCACCTGAATAAGTAAAATCAAATAAAATCAGGCTCGAGACTTTTAGAAGCATACTTGTTACTAAAACAAAAATGTCGTCTACTAACATTAGGAGGAAAGATAGGTGAAACATTCTTCCTTTTTTTTTTGTCTTGAATCTTAAAAGCAAAAACATTGGGATCCCTAGTAGTAGAATAGAGAATACACCATCGAGTTAGTGCTCATTTAGAAGGCATCTTCAATGAATTCTCCCTAAAAAATCAACAATAATATATATAAAAAAGGGCAAAATAACTGATTTTGTAAATTTAGCAGCAACTTTTCTTTTTTAATTAACAAACTTGGATAATTGTTTTTCTTATCACCCGTGCCACAAAATTTACCAAGACGGATTACAGAAGCAAAACTCAATGATCAAAAGAAGACCAAGCATGGATGGTATAATAATAACAATGCCATTAAGTAAGAGTTTATGTCTAATTTAGTAAAGGTACAATGCATCATTTTTATAGCTGATAATGACTACAGCAAAGAAGAGCAGTATTAGCATTTACGTCCTCCATCTTTAACCCGTATGAGAACTGCAAAATAGATGAAATATAACAATAGGACAAGAAAATATATCAATCCAATGCCACAAATGTCTAAAATCATACAATTTTTCTTCCCAATCAGGCAGATCCCTTAAGACTCACCTTTTAGTCAAAAGATTTCGCAAATCAATAATCTCAATCTAACATTATAAAAGACATTTTTTTTAAAATAATATTAAAAATAGTTTGTTGAAAGGCAAAGAAAATCCCCGATAGTTAATTACATGAATTCAGTGCATTTGCAATTACAGGCCTAAATAAGAAAATTAAGTAAACAATCAACAATGAATAAATTCTTAATAGAAAAATAAACATGTATATAAGCCAATGTTCAAATAAAATACAATGTATAACAATAATGTGAAACAAAATATCTCAAATTTCATCTCTTACCAGCTTCATCGTGATGGCCATGGTATTCACTTGGAAGCTGGGGTGGCGGCTCACAGCGTAGACGTGCCGCCATGGGTGCTAAACCAATGCCAGATCTAACATTCCCCATCGACACAGTAAGCTCTTCTTTCTGAATTTCAATGGCACGCTTGTAATTGAAGCATAGATTGAGGGCGAAATTGACGGCGTTGAAAAGATGAAGATTGATAGCAAAGAAGGTGAAGATCGGTATTGGTGGAATCGAATAAGGAAAACCAAGACTTGAGGGAGGAAAAAATGGAGAGAATCAAGAAATCGAGAAAACAGGAAAAGAAAAAACGATGTATACTGCAGATAATTTTGTGCTATAGACACCGCAGACAAATGGGCGGGAAAAGAAGTCAACCTCTTCCTTTAGAATTAAGTCACTTTATATATATATATATATATATATCATTATTAGTAGGAAATAGATATTTTACACAATTAATTAACACAGAAAAACTAAATTAGAAAGTAGAATACAACACAAGCACTAAGATAAGATGATCGACTATTGAAAGCTTAAATCTAAAATGCTTTCCTCCTTATTCCTAAATTTTCATATATGAATCTTCAAGCGTACCCTCATTGTCAAAGGTATACATTAGTTCCAACGAGCCGGGATCAGCTGTCTCATAATGCTGTCCCAATTGCTGTCCCCTCCAATTAAAGATTGACAAATCATCAAATTTTACACATCAGCAGTGTATCACATGACCTCCCAAACAGTCTTGAAATTAACCGTCGAACCTCTCAACACGCCGCCCAGCACCAACACCACCACCAAGTTTATATCTACACAAAAACACCATCATCCGTTTGCGACAAGCATGAACTACCATACATTTAAGCAACCTACCCAGAATGCGAGGTGGTGCACCAGATCTGGGTGCTTGTTTCATTGCCAACGACTGCAAAAGGCAAGACGACAGTTCATATGTTAAAAGGAGGTGTTGCGCAAGATGGAGATAAATTTCAAATTCGATTTTGAGTCCCAATCCAAACTCTAGTTTGCCAGTAGATAAGAGGAGAAGTTTGCGACGGTGAGGGACAGAGAGGCTCGAGGCCAGCACCTATCTAAAATCTCATTAATACACTTCCGCATGAAAGTCTTCACATAACTATTGCTCTTCCCTTGGAAGAATATGATTTTCTCCATTTTGATTAATTATTTCTTTATATTTCAGGGTTGTATTCCTATTTCCTTGGACGTTTGTAGTTTTTGTATAATTTTCTGCTAAGATAAGATAGATGCCAGCGGTTGCAAATGGTCGGCGATGGGTGACAGTGATAAGCCGTGGGTGCAGTTGGTGGGTGGTGGACCTTTGTTGGTGGACGGTAGTGGAGAGATGATATTTGCTGCAAGGGGTTGTTTGTATGTTAAAATTAAGAATTTGCCTTTTTAACAATGAAGTGACGTGTCAAATTTTTATAGGCTGGGATAGCAATTGGGACAGCATTATAGACAGCTGATCCCGGCTCAGTTCCAACTGATGTAAGATGTGACATATATTCTAATTAATTAGCCCTCCAATTTTTTCAGTTAGTCTCTTCAGTGCTGAACTCTACATTTTCAGGTCGCGATGGTTCCAAGGTCAGTCGACTCTCAAACCTTCGCCAAGCTACAAATGGATGTGATAACAACTGCTTGACCGTCCATCTCTTGCTCCAATCTTTTTGCAGACAACAACGAATAAAATCCTTGAAACTTTGAGACACACCCTTGGGCAATGTTGGAGGCTCTTCCAAGCATATTGTACATATCACTGAGGTATCCGTTCGCAAGTTATTGTAAGGATGATGCCCAATGTAGAGCTCCATTAATGTCAACCCTAGACTCCATACATCTCCAGCAAACACGTCATAGTTGTCTTGCCCATCCAAACCAAATTTCTCT
>CAVNYN010283150.1:0-76570 GCA_963692815.1 Nyctanthes arbor-tristis | reverse complement strand
CTATATAACAAATTTGTACATTTCAAGTGAATCACATTTTCGTTGTGTTATTTCTTGTAGACTTTATACTGAATTCGCTAAATCTTTATATTAACCGTGTTATATTTTTATTTTTATTTTACAAAAATAAAATAAAATAAAAAATAATGTATAGAAAAATTGTATCGTTTTGCAACATTAGATAGACTCAGGCCAAGAAAACTTTTGTAAAAGTATCATTCCATAATTGAGAATATGGGTAGTTATACAAAGTGGATAACTTATTTGAGAATGTGGGAAGTTATATCCAAAAAGAAATAAATAAACAAAAAGGAGAGAGAAAAATTGGAGCCAAAAAACATTTTTTAGATTAAAAAAAGAAAAATAATAAAAAAAATATGAGATACATAATATAGTAAAAATATAGACGTTTAAAACATATGAAAACATGTGCATCTTATATGAGAATGTGAGTAGTTGTATAAAGTAGAAAGTTATATAAAAAAGAAAAGAAAAGAAAAGAAAATTGTGGCCAAAAAACAAATTTTGATGAATAAAAAAGAAATAATAAAAAAATCTGAGATACACGATAAAATTAGAAAATAAACTTGGACGATTATACAAAGTAAATAGTTATTCATATTAAAAAAAAGTAGGTAATTATTCTTTAAAAATGCCAAAAAGCATTTTTAAAAAAATGAAAAAAGTTGAGATTCTGGGATTTCCGATGAGCGGGAAAAAGATTTGAGAATCATTGCTCCTTTTCTATATTATAGATATAATAAGGCTACATTCTCTTTTGCTATTTTTAAACTATTTTCCCTTTTGAGTTTTCTAAAATAGTAAAAACGCGTTCTCTTTAATATTTTCAAAAATTCAATTAAGAAAACAACTTCAAATTTTGTAAAGAAAATTAAAAACGAATTTGACTTATCTTTTATGTTTTCCGTGTTAAAAGTCAAAAACATCGAAAATGCATTTTCAGATTTTAAGCTACATTACTTACATTTAAATTCCATTTTTTATTTTTATATTCATCTAATTTTAAGTATCACCGTCTGCCGACAACAACATTGCCTCGCATCACCTTAAAACAGCCGGCTCTGACAATAACACTAAACTTAATTTACCAGTAAAAGAAGCCACCAGATCTGATGGCTTGAACCACTATCTGGTGGTCTAAACTGGTATTTCGCAGACCACCAGATTGTTCTTCTAACTACCATGGATGGTGGTGCACACATACCATCATGGTGGGGGGAGAAGTGGAGAGAGGATTGAAGATGATGATTAAATTGAACAATTTGAAAAGTCTAAGACTTTTTACGCAATCTTTATTGTATAATTTATCATTTTTAAGAAAAATTCAAACAAAATAGGGTTTTTATTTTCTACTTTTAAAAATGTTTTTCTAAAATGACAAAGAGAACATGTTTTTTATTTTCTCAAAATAGCAACGTCAAAATAGAAAATTCAAAATGTATTTTTAAATGAAAATAGAAAACTATGACACAAAAAGAACGTAATATGTAGAAGTTTCTCATTTTCTCCATCTTCTCAAGCTAACACAATATTTAATTTCTTTTCTTTAAGGAAAATATATATATATATATTTCTTTTTTAAAATTCAATTTAGACAAAAAAAATGTAGTTTAAAAAGCTAAAGAGTATGTTCTTTTGCGTTTTGGTTCTGTATTTTTAGGAAAAAATAAAATTATTTGCCTTGTTTCGTTTTCTTTTTCCTTTTTCCCTTTTTCCAAACATTATGTGCCTTGTTTCAGGTGTATTCAGTTTTTAACTGAAAATAACAAAAACAAAAAGAAAATTATCATAATGAGTTTCTTTTATACAACTTTTTCTTGTGTGTGAAAATGCATTTTCAAAAATATAAAAATAAATAATTCTCAATATTTTGAAAACTGAAAACCAAAATAGACGCTAAGACATGACGCTATTAATTTCGATATTGCCTTAATTTTTTAACGTAATATATTTAGTATACCGGTATTAAAGAATAAAAAAATAGAAATTAATAAAAAATTAAATAAAAATTAAAGAGTACGATGCTAACTCTAGTACATAAAACACAGCTACAAAATATTAATTAGCTTTATTCTATATAAATAAACTCGTGCCAACCTAAAGGGGGAAAAAGTTAATTAACCATGATAGACCATCGCACTTAACATTTTAAATTTTTTTTATTTTTTATTTTTAAAGGAGTTGTCATAGTATAATATATTTACAGAAGCACATAATATCTATTTAGTTCTCTCTCTTAATTATTGTTTGTTATTATTTTCCGTTAACACAAATAACTAGACCAAAGTAATAAAAGTTTTGCGTAGTAAAAAATGATCTCTAAGTGGGTTAGGAAAGCATTTGGAATTTTACGCTCATCATTGATTAATTTATTAGTCAAGAAATTCAGAACTTTGCATACCTTGTTTGCCATTACATCAATTTTTATTTTTTTCCTTTTGCTACTTTATCTAATTTAAAGTAAATTAATATTTTTGTGACGGAAAATTGGCCTCAATTCTTGACCTATAAATTCTCCATAATACATTTGAGTTGAGATAAACAGAACTTTCAAGTGAACACACGAAAAATACTTCAAAAGCCCTAAGCACTTAAAATCATGGAATGGCCCTGCTTTGTTTTAGCACATTTCATTGGCATACTTGTATTTACCAGTGCTATAGAATCTCCAGAATACAAGACTCTACGCTTATGGCCTGATCTGGAGGTCAGAGTATACAAAGAATCATCATGGATTTCTGCGCCGGTACGAGGTGGTGGCACCTCTTTCACGAACACCACCAAATCCGGATTTCACAGGTAATAATATTCAATTCTGTCTTAACACGTTAAATGCTAAGTATAGCTCACTCGTGTCAGAAAACCGCAATGCCTATGATAATGTATATTCGAACATGCAAATATATCTTCATTATCTTTACGGGTTATGCTGTTCTTTTTGGGTTCTTCCTCAGGATGTATCAATACATTCATGGTGCAAACCTCAACTCCACCAGGCTTATGATGACAGCTCCTGTCCTTACCACAATTAACCAAACAGAAAATGGAAATGATTATCACGTGAAATTCTACGTCCCAGAAAAATACGAGGCTGCCCCTCCCCTCCCGTCTTCTGCATTGAACCTGCAGGTTGAGAAATGGAGAACACACTGCATAGCAGTCAGGAAATTTTCTGGGTTTGCCGAGGATGATGTTGTACCTAGACAAATTGAAGCTTTTCTGACCAGTTTACGTAATGTATTCACAAGAAAGACGACTGCTTTTAACAACATATCCTCCTTTACAATTGCGCAATACAACGCTTCTTTTCATCTCTCAGGTTGATTAAATGAAGTGTGGATGAACCTTTCAGGGTTGGACATGGAGGGATGTTAGTCATGCCCTATGTGTTGTAGTAATTGGGACTATGCATATTATGGACGGATTTGGTGTACAAAAATAATCATAGATACCAGTTCCTGAAGATGTCCTAACGAATCACAAGATTATCTAATACGCTAGTACTGTACAGGGGAAATCTTGCCAAATCATGCATGGAATTTCTTTTATTAGTAAATAGTAACTTGAAGGTGATTATTTAGTACAACATTTATTTATAGATACATATGCTTTTTGCCTTTTGACATATAGGTATATATACTGATAAGACAATGCAACTATAGTATAGTGGTATCTCTGTCATAAATGCTATTTGGAGGAATGAAACCTCAAACAACTCAATACCTTCTTGCATGTGGGATGCGTGGTGAAATCAATTTGTTTCTTCACATCTGAGGCCGTGTTTGGACAACATAGATCTGTCCATCCCTCACGACACCTTCAATATCTTGTGCAGATCCGTATAGTTGCTCAATAGCACTTCCAGCACGAGCAATACTAGAGAGGATTGATTGTCGGAATTTACTATCAACAACCAGTGGATCAGATGAGTAATCGAGTACAACTTTCTCTTCTTCATCCATGGGCACACTGCGTTGGAAGAAAGAAAATGAGTTTACATGATGCAGTTGAACAAAGATCAGTTGTGATTGAAATGGCAAAGCAGAGTAGCAGACAAGGCAAAACCCAAATACGTGCGTAAACCAGTTATCAATGCCTGCTGATGTGGTTAACCAGATATCTCAATCTTTCGAAAGTTACCTGTCATAAAGTCCTGCACCAGCATAACCTTCTAGATCTTCACCATTGGAATCTGATCGGAAAATTATGGATCTTCTTATGAAAAGGCCAATGGGTTTGCTGGGGTAACCCAAAACCTGAAAGTTGTCAGTCATGTAAGGCTAATTTGCAGATTTGACACAATCAATAACTCCACACCCAACAATAGAACTGTATGGACAATGGGTTTGCTGGGTTAACCCAACATAGGTATAATCAAACACCCACAAAAATAATAATAATAATAATAATAATAATAATAATAATAATAATTAATAAATAAAATAAAATAAAAAGTTGCACTTATGGAAACGATTAATTTTGCTAACTACACTAATGAGGTTAATGTAACCACATTTTCACTTATGAGATTGTTTCTGCCCAAATGTCTGTCAGTGGGGATTTTTTTAGAAGGGGCTTCAAGTATGAGACAAGATCTTAAACTTGCCTGAGGGGAGTCCAGGTTACTCTTCTTGCAAATGAAACTCAAAGCACGACCTGGATAAGCTCCCACCAGTGTTTCCCCAAGGCCCTTGACCACCTATTCAAAGAAAGAGACAAACACGTAATCAATGTCTTTGATCTGAGTATGATTTATACAGCAACCTTCCCATGTCCAGCTAATCAATTCCGTTTTAACTCTCAATTTTCAGTTGAGAAGTCACCAGCTGTTGTGACAAAATCAGACTTGCTAAGCCTGTCCGACGACTATTGCAGGCAGAACATGAATAGAAATGGATTATTTTATGCCAGTTGCTGAAACAATCTTCAACGGGGTATACACAGTAATCAAAATCCAAGTGAAACGAGTATGTAAAAGAAATTACCTCAGCGTATATTTCTGAGGCATCCCCGGAAGATGGATTAGTCGTGTGGATAACAAATGCATAATCAGCATTTACTATTTCTTGAACAAGGACAGCCATGCAAAGAAATTCATGATCCAGTTTCACTTTTCTTGTGCTTACATACGCTCTCTCGTTCCACTTTGAAGCCCAAACCTAGAAAATTCAGAACACGCATATAATGTCTTCTCAAGCCACCAGTGCTAGTTGTTGTGGACAAAAATATAACTGTCAAATTTCTAAAACCATTTACATTAAGAGCATGTTTTGATCAGTGTTCTGAAAAACAATGATTAAACCCAATTTGTCCCAATTCAATCAACATTCATGGATATCTTCTACCATCCCAGATTAACCTGTCATATTAACTCCCAGACCAAGTCTAGCTAGCAACTAAGCCAGCCAATTAGAGTGTGCTTTTCTGTATTCTAGCTTTATCACTTGGCGCACTTTTTCCCCTCACATTTCTAATTTCTTGAATTTCGTATGATGTTTCTGATAATCTATATTATAATTTTCTAAAGTTCGTTGGTGGGATCTAAAACTGTTTTAGACAAGCAATCCTTTTAAGCATAGCCAAAAAATGCTCCTAGCAAGGCCTACATGGACTGTAGCCCTTTGAGAATATGCAAAAGAAACTTTTCTTCCATAATCTCGTAAAATCAGAAAGGTGAAGCTAAGCAATACCTGCAGAAAAAAATACAAAGCTACTTGCCCTTAAAGTACATTATATTTTTCAGTATAAATGCACTCTTACCTTCTTGATGGCCATCCATGCTTGTTCCCATCTTTCTGGACCTTCATCACCAGGCCAGGGCATGCCAGAATTTTGCATCTTCTCTTTGAGCTCTTTTCACCTGGAATAAAGTCAAGTAAACACAATCTTTGATGATGCAATCACTTAATTGGACATTACCAATTGCTAGATATGTTATTCAATTGTAAATGTTAAAGAACAGATGATGGAGGAAGGACATACCAACTCGTTCGGAGCTGAAAGATCGGAAGAGCAGTCTTCCGTATAGCATAAAGAGTACTAAGTTCTCCTTCATCTAATTTTCTCTTCAGACCTTGCAACTCAGTTGCCACACCCTGCAAAGATAAGTATTTCAGATGCATGCTAAAAGTTAATGGAGGTAACATACCAAAAATCAGAAATTTATAGACAACTTGCAGAACAGGGGGAGGTTTACGAGCAAGATTATGTACTATAGAGGGGCTTCAGTTTCTCAGCTTTGAAGCTATGCTGATTGATCCTAGTAGAGGTTTCTAGTAAATAATGATCTAGCTAACGTCAAATCCTTGGATTATATTATTAATACATTTCAAAAACCTAAGATCGCAAAATGATTTTCCTTACATTTTGAGACACATTAGTCATGTGAAAAGAACAAAAAATTTCAGTTTAATGAAATGATCACAAAAGAAAACGCAGACTGCATTCACTGAGCTGAGTCATATTTCAATAACAATTTGAATTATGATAAGAGAAAATGAATTCTAGTAATAGAAATGAATATCAACCATTCATATTTAGTTCTTCATAAGAGAAATTATTCCATTTACAAGTTTTAAGCTAGAAAAAATAAAATACAGTCAGATTTCCAAATCAAATATTCCACAATGGTTGTTTATTATAATACAGCAACACTAACATAAAACGCAGAATTTAGCTAGGAAACTATGGTTATCTCACTGGCTACCAACAAAACCAAACCTGCATGCTCATATTTTATGGTTGCTAGTGGAAACATATTGGATCTTCCTAGACAATCTCTCTATTTGTAGTCCCGTAGTTTATCCCAAAAAGCAGTTAAGAGAAGGACCAGGCTCTTCCTCATCAATCAACCAATGCCCCAATTTTTCCTGAATGGAAGCTAGGAACTGTACCAATATGGTTATATTCGCAAACTATTCTTTGAAGATGAGAATTTTATTCAAGATTCAGAAGACAATCCCTTTCCTGTGCTTCAAAAGACCATACGATCTTATTTTCAGAATTCTGATGGAGTTGGATTTAGAGCACGTGAAATCATTCAAGACAACAGACAGAATATTTCTTCTCTAACTTTGGTTCAAAATCTGCTACATATTAATGTTGGCATGTACACAAATCACCCAGATACATATTCATATAACTGCAACTGGTAATTGGAAAAGTATATTAAAAGGATATGCACAACAATGTATTGCTAAAATGAGAAGAAACCTGATTGATGTTATCTGAAAGCACTTTTTCGAAGACGCCAAAGGGTAGGGCAACTGAGGTGGGAATCTTAACCCAAGATGGTACTTTTCCTTTCAGATAAGCAATATTGCGTGATTTTGCTCCAACCTAGTCAAATAAAGATCAAGCTTTATGATATCATTTCCAGCAGCATTTTTTGCTCACATAAGAATTTCATGTGTCTGAGTCTCGGAGAAATTTCAAGAATGGCAGCTGCCCAAAATGGCACCCCCCCCCCTTGTGTGTGTGGGTGGGTGGGTGGGGAAAATACAGGAATATCACATTTATTTTTAACATAAGTTGAGTAAACTACCCTTGAACCCAATTTTTTTTTTTAATGAGAAAAAAAAAAAAAAGAGGATTATTGAAAGGAGTGCTTAGTATAATTTCTGTAATCTCAAGTCTTTTCAGAAGCACTTTCTGGAACCACCAAAAAGGACAGCAGCTTCAAAAGGTGAGAATTATCAAAATTTCACTTCTCTTTTCTAATTCGAACTACAAAATTCATGAATCAGTAATAACAAATCTAATAACCTTTCAGTAAACCTTGATAAGTTCTTGAAAACCAATTGCATATTACTCCGTGGTTATTAATGATTACTGCACATTATTCCATTTGTTTGATGCAATGCATCCCACGGGTCCGTTCTTATTTTGAACATGGCAAACTCCCGTATTGCATTAATTACTTAGTAAAGTTTATTATATTTTATGAAGCCATATCGTCTAAAGGATGATACAACGTCGAAAATTTGAGCTGTGATTATTCTGCATTGCTGAATGTATAAACGTCTCAATCTCTATCCACAATGTATAAAGTCAATTCTAGACTATTTGAAATAATTAAATGCATAATCAAATAAGAAAATAAATTTACACGAACACCAAAATTATAAATAATAATGAAATAATACCTCAAAACATGGCATATAAAGGTTTTAAGAAAAATTTGTTATTCTAATTGCCCAGCCCGTCACTAAAAGTAAAAAGGAACTAGCACAATATGAATAGGGCAAAATTTGAACAGAAAAGAGACCTTAGTTCATGTTTACTATAGTTATGAGACAAAAATGAAAATTACGGCTGCTAGAGCTCCATAAATAAATTAAACCCTTCAAAAGAAGAGGTTATACTAGGGCTTCAATATCAAAATTCAGCTCACTTAATGGACTATTTAGGGTTGTAGAAGCCACAAACCTAGGCAGCCTTTAGGTCAATTAGTCAATCAATTATAATGGCATCTTTAATGGGAAGTGTACTATGCATTTCAGCCTGCTATTGTGACATTTCAGAGTTAGCAATGTCATTTCATTCCACGGTTTCCGATTTTCGTACACCTACCACATTAGCATTCTGTAAACCATTAGTCTCACTCTCATGCCAGTAAGCCCAATGACGTGCCACCATGTAGCAATGGAATTTTATTTTTATTTTTTATTTTTAAGGGCGGGTTGGGGTGGGGGTGGTTGGCAGTAAAGAGGCAAGTATTTATTTATTTACTTTCTAAATTGGTTGGCTGGCCAAATAATGTGCCAATTAGTAGGACTTAGGAGATCATTTTCATGAAAAACATTATGTATATGTAGCTTTTTCTATTGTTGAATTTACCCCCGGTCAAGGAAACAGGAAAGAAAAAACAAAGAAACCACTCTTTTAAGTCTTCAAAGTTGACATAGCCAGGCTTACCATTTCACTTGTGAATTCCTCAGATGATATTGCATATTTGCCACCAAACTGCTTTTTAGACAAGGCTACAAATGGGGGCGATGCTATCTCGCTCGAGCTAGTAGAACTTGATAACTCGTCTTCTTTCACCTCTCTGTAGATAAATGGAAAAAAGAGAACAGAAAAAAGGAAGGAAAAAAAAAAGAAAAAGAAAAAAGTAAAATACAGTGGAGATTAGAGTTTGCAATTTTTGTCAAAAATCTGAAATAAAATGAACTCAATGCAAATGCAATAAGAAATATATTTCATCTGCACTATCATATTGGATGAAGATATTTCATACTTGTAGCATAACAAGATTACCTATAAACTACATCAGCAGATGTAGGTTTCAACTGCAACAACTTCCTTTCATTTGCTTGGATCCCAGCCAATATATTGGGATCAAAGCATGTAGCAAAACAAACCTACCAAGGAAGAGCATTTAGTTTAGCGTCACTGCGTTATTAACAGCTATTATTTCTCTTGTGAGTCAAGGTTAAGAGGATCAGAAACCAATATAATAAACCTACCTTGCAATTTCTCGCCCTAACAGAAACATGAGACAAAACATCAGGCATGTCTGGTGTCAGCACAGCGACAACACCGTCGGGAATTTCCTCCTCACCTTTGACAGATTTTGCCACCAAAATTGTTGGTTTTGAATAAGATTTATTCTGAACGGAAAGCAGCTCATCCACTACTACAACATATCCTACAGCTTCAACTGGGCTGATAACCTGCCAACTGTGTCAGGACATCAAAGTAAAATTAAGTTACCACATCAGATAATAAGAGAAAAGTAGTTTCCTTTAAGAGACGAGATAAGATTAATAATGCGTAAGTTTCCTAGATACTAAATCTAATAAGAATGTGTTTGTAGCAACGGCAATGCCTCTAAACGAATAACAACTGTTTTCCCTTTTTTTTAAAAAAATAAAATAAAATTCTAACTGGCATATATCAACCTTCCCAGATGAGCAGTTTGTCGAAGAACAGGATCAAGTCGATTAAGAAGGGAGGACAATGAAGCAGCTGATCCGGCACGAATGATTTCTTCAGTAAATATGTTTACCTTCACAATAATATGGTCTCAGAAGTTAGCTTTTAAATAATGTCAATAAAAGAAAATTCAACAAAGCTTCAACTTGTTTGAGTACATACTGCCCATTCATCTACACCAAGCCTTGAACCAAGATACTCAGCAGATGGTTGCAACAGTTGATGGTACAACTCTGCCTTGCTAGCTAGCGCAAGTCGTGTTCTGTCAAGTACTGATTTTGCAAACAATGCCCATTCATTATCTTTATTCCTTAACATGCTTAGTGCCAGATTCCACCCCTTCAGAATCAATACATAAGCTGTTAAAAGTGATTGCATTCATCGGAAGCACCACAGATAAACCACAAAAGTAGTTCATATGCAAAGATGCAAAGCACACATATTGATGCGAAATTAGGTCTACTCTTGTTTCCATTTTCTTTCTGAAGGTGATTTAGTACTAAACAATGGAATTGAAAATTTCAGGAAAGGCTTCTGAAATATATGATCAGAATGAAATAAAAAGAACACCAAAATATATATCATCTGAGTTAATCAGTTACTTATAGATCAGATGATAGGAAAAAGCAAAATCTAAGTCAATGATATATATCCCAAGCATAATCTTGCTACAGACAAGACTATGTAGGTGAAAAGGGACATAAGTGCACCAAATTAAAACTATCATGTTTTAACCTTGAAAAAGAAGATATTCTGTAACTTCTATATGTATGTGTCCGTGTGTATGTGCCTATTTGGCTGGAGTTTATCGTCCCGGAAGACATTGACTGACTGCTTGGTTGACCATAGATTCAAGTTCAATTAGAGAAAAGGATATAACCCCATTGCCGTTGCTGTTAAGCGATGTCTAGGCTTAAAATTTACAATGCTTATGTCCTCAGAAAACAATGTAAAAGAAGACAAAAATATGAAAACTCCAAATGCTAAATTAATTTCATTCGACTTACCTTTAAGCAATAGATGAGATCTTCATTATTGTCCACCGAAAGTGCAAGGTTTTCGAGAACAAAAGATATGAAGTACATAATTTTCTGCAGCGGCGGAAACAGAATGAAGAACACACTAAACCAGAGTGACATTCAAGATAAAAACAGAATCTGGTTCGGCAAAATTTGTTCAAAGAACAAACCATCATAGAAACACATAATGCAATTTATGCAGGTGAAAGAACTGACACAGAGCATCATACCTCTGGACTTGCATTATTCAATTCCTCATATCCCCTTTCTACAGCTGTTCTGACTGTAGAATCGAGGGCAATGTCCAAGAATAGAAGATCTTTAAGACGGTTATTTGGTTGAGAAAGCAGTGGTCTAAGCTCTTGACGAGCCTCTAGTAATCCCTAAGTGCAAGAAATCTTTCTCAGAACCAAGAAAAGATAAGAAAATGCAGTGATTTGAGTGATAAATCACCAAAGCAGAAATAGAAAACCAATCAATAGAATACATACCTCAAGAAGGGCTTCGACATTTTTGTCTTCCACATGTTCTGAGACAAACTGAAGGAGTTCCTGTTTCAATTTTAACAGAAATCAGAGAAATTAGAATGTTTCTCATGTAGAGGGGATTTGAAAATGGATTGTTCTTCACTGCAGAAACACATGCAACACTACCGGAAATCCTGGTGGAAGTCCTGAAACTGGATTTATCTGCACGCCGACCATGAAGCCTTGTCCCTGAATTAATACACAGTTTAGATAAAATATTATATATTCAATAGCAAGGGACAGAAAGATCTTGATGACGATACCTCAGCTTTGTAGCCCATGCAATTTGCAATAGCTGATTCAAGATCTGCACCTGAATGAACTGCCTGCACATATATTACATTTTGATTGATGTTTTCAAGAAAAAGAGGAAATCTGATTAAAATGCTAAGAAATAGGTAATTAAATCCATTAAAGACTACTAATTCAATCAGAGTTCTGATACATGGGCAACTGAAAAATTACTGTTACTGGAAGTAACAGAACTATTTGTATTACTTCAGCAAGGAGGTTCATTCCAGATTAGAAATACAGATCAGACAGTACAAATAAAAAATTCAATAATTTCTGAAAATGTTCACTTACAGTCAGAATGAAATTTTCACGTGAAAAACACTTGCTAAAGAATTAAATATAGATGTAATCAAGACATTTTAGCACTGACCTTCAGCGTTCTCATGTAATTTCCCAGATCACGCAGTAATCCATCCTTTTGATCTCTCCTAAAACTTGGTTCAGAGTGGATAGCACGGTCGTAACTGAGAAGACGCTCTTTTGTTATTCCATTTTCATTTAAGGTCTTCCAGTAAACACCAATGTCAAAGTCACTCTTAATATAGTCCATTAATGCCTGCAGAAGAAAATCTGTGAAACTAATTGTACACTGAAAACCACAGAGTCATATTAGATCAACACTCTATATACCTGACATATTATAACATCATCGGGACTTGTGTTATTATGCAGCTTTTGATGCCATTCTTCCATCATTCCACCTTTGCAGTTATTGTTTCTCTGAAGTTAAAAATTTTAAAAAGTCAAAGAACCAAAAATGCAAAAAGGAAAATAAAAAAAACAGACATCCTCAGAAACAGACCTGGATGACCAATATTTCATCCCTTATTCGTTGTCCTACATCTCCTTCACCTCCTCGACCAACAGTTGACATAATCATTCGCAAAATTTCTCGATATTGTGGATGACTTTGGTAAACATCCTGAAGCAAGTCTGTAAGCCTGTCTTGAGCTTTGCTTATCTCACTGCATCAATAGAGGCAAGAAAATTACAGATGAACAGAAAAAGGATCACCTGGCCGGAGAAAGTATATACTGAATAGTATGCAAAAAGAAGGTTGAAGTCAATTCAAGAACAGATGAGATGGCAGATGATTTTGCATATTAAGAAGGAAAAAAATTCATAGATCCTAAAAATAAAATTGCCAGTCCATTTTTAGGATGCCAAGGATATCACGGAAGTAATTCTCTAAATTCCTTTGACTAAAATAAAATATAACTTCTGAAGGACTCGAAGAAAAACATATAGACATATACCGTGGTTTTACGTTGTAGTTTTTGTTCCATATCAGCTGTCTCGTCGCCATGAATCTCATCCACACAAGTATTCCAGAAAGACCAAGTTCACCAGACCTTGTGGCTTCGCCCATTAGGTCTGCTGCAATATTAAATCTGAGAAAAAGAATACAATGATTTATACTCATACTTCAATATACAAGGAGAGCTCCAGTTCTGGACATCCTTAAAGGGAATCAGGATAAAAATCTCAGCATCTTATGCACATCCATTTTTGTAATGGCATCACTACCACAGTGAAATTCATCATCCACCAGACTAAACGTCAGAAATGTAATATATTTAAGATTTCAATAGTCGGTCACATGCAATTTGATGTTTCAATATAGTAAGTTTTTATTTTTTTTTATTTTTTTTGGTGGGGTGGGAGGGGGGAGGAACAATATAGTAAGTATTTGATCCTTTAGTAAAACAACTTTATACAGATGCAAGCTGATCTAACTTTGAGTGCAGCATGCGAGGATCCAAAATAATCAATTCTAAAAATTATATACTCGGCAAAATCATATCTGCAACAGACTAATCATATAAAAAGCTTAAGACTACAGAAAATTTCCAATCGGAATTCTAAAATAATGTTCCCAGCAATGACAAAAATTCAGCAGTCACTGCTGCATCAGAGTGTTAGTAATAATGTAACACCATCTAATTACATTAAGAATGATCCTTTAGTAAAACAACTTTGTACAGATGCAAGCTGATCTAACTTTGAGTGCAGCATGTGAGGATCCAAATAATCAATTCTAAAAATTATATACTCAGCAAAATCATATCTGCGACAGACTAATCATATAAAAAGCTTAAGACTACAGAAAAATTTCAAACCGAATTCTAAAATAATGTTCCCAGCAATGGCAAAAATTCAGCAGTCACTGCTGCATCAGAGTGTTAGTAATAATGTAACACCATCTAATTACATTAAGAAGTGATGACGGGAAAAAGAATTGCCAAAGGCACAGACGTAGAAATATAATGGATATTACTCACCGATGCATAAAGGACTTTTGAGCCTCACTTTCCATCTCCGCTATCTTATCCAACAAAGCTTTTGCTGTTCCTTTGCCATCCCCAGCAACCTGCACCCAGAAAGTTCAGAGAAATATGGTATATATATTATAGGAAATGGTTTAATAGTAAGTGGAAACGGGTCAGGGATCCAGTTGTAACCTTCTGAACCTGCTTGGACTGACTGCCAAATTCAACATAAAAGTCAGACCCTCTATCCTTCACCCAGTTCCCTCCAGACAAAAGAACAAATGTCATCCCCACAAAGTTTTCATCTTCAACTTCAATTTCTAATGAATGCACCTGAAAGTTAATGAAGTGATACAGTATTCTCTTAGACCTCAGTCCGTCTATAGAGCTTTATAGTATTCAGGGACTTCAGGAGTACAGTCATCAAATTTAAATTGACAAACCTTGCAAGTTCGATCGTCAAAGGAATTTGTTGAAAAATTCGTTTCAGCAGCCTTATCTAAAGAAACTGAACCAGGGGGCAATGCACTGGAAGGTGGCATCTATAACATGCCCATTAATTTCAGTCAGTGGCACACAGAAGTACGAAATTCACGATAAAGACTTATTTTCTATGCAATCTGCAGAAGTTAAGATCAATGAATAAACTTGTGTACGCACCGCCCATTCTCCAGGTCTTGTGGACAGAGCCCAGTGAAGAATAACTGGCTCTGGAAGATCTGTAGCCAAATGAACTTTTGTCTTGGAAGAGGATTTTGCTACAAGTACCTTCAGAGAGACAAGGAATCAAAACTTTAAGAAAACTCATATTCCGTGTTCCTTTTTCTAGAAAGAGAAAAAAAAATTGATAGCATGTTTTCACACCAGAAGTTCCTTGTCAGCAAGTTTGAATATTCTTTTGTTCAGAATAGGTCCATCAATTTGATCTTCGTTTGCCTTGGCAAAAAGCTCAACTGAGGATAATACTCGTGATTCTGTGAAGACACTTTCCTCTTTGGGTTCAGAAGTAAACTTAGTGAGAAGTTGCACCATATCCCTATTCTTGCGCTGAATTCTCTCAGCACTGAAATATTTCTTTTTCTCCAGTTGCTTGGCAACCTTGGTTTGTATTTCCCCTTTGACAATCTTTTTTTGAATTTCATCAACAGATGTACCCTTCTCTAGTTCAACTTGCAGCTCTTTTCTCGCCTCTTCAAATTCTCTCTGTTAAAATCATATGCTAATTGAAAATCACACATTAACAGTGGAAAACAGTCCTGCCAACATAACAATAAAGCAGGATATGTTTGCCGACAATGACTTGAGTTGCTATGCAGCTGTTAAGTTACTGTGTTTAGTTCGAAATTTACCAGTTGCTGCTCTGGAGAAAAGTTTGGCTTTCCGATCTCTCCCAACGAATATAAGCTTGTATCTGAACAAGGTCATCTGGGATCTTGCTAGTGCTCTTTGTTTCAGAAACACTTGTTCCCTTATTTTCACTAGTGCTCTTTGTTTCAGAAACACTTGTTCCCTTATTTTCACTTTGTTCATTTTTGTTCGTAAGCCTTGCCCGAAGATCCTGTATGGAAATGCCCCTAGCAACTTCCTCCAGTAGTTCAGTTCGAGCTGCCTCATACTCTTCCTAAAGGAATTGTAAAACAAATTTAAGTAATTTATGTTATTGACCAAAAGGCATATGGAAAATTATCTGAAAGGAAAACGTGATATTCCCATGTCACATGCTAGTTAATTTTAGGTCATAGCAATATTAATTATAGGAGAATACAGCCAAGTTCTTGGCTTCTTGCTTGACAATAGTAATCTGGACATACTGACCATATTGGGAGGAACTAGAACATTTTGTCCAACTGGCTATCCATAGTTTTCCACTAACACTAGACAATTATGACAGGTTATTTCCTTACATATTCTGTGCCTCGTCAGCTAATATTTACAGTTTCAAACTTTCAGCAAGACTATTGTCATCCTTCTTCCTAATAGCTTGCAAAATATAATTCTACAGAGGGCAATTTAAAGCAGTACAAGTAAATAAAACATCCATTCTTTGCCATGATGTCGACGTGGAAAACAGTAAAAAGAAACTCCGTATACCAACTTTCACTCTTGTATTGACAAGGGCAAGACTAAAAATGTTAGCAACTTTCAGAGAAGTGGGAACTCAACACAGCAAATCTGACAATTCTACAAGGTCATCAGTCATTAGTTATTCACAACAACATGCTTCTTATTGTTAAAATTAAAATGGAATGGCGAGAATTACTTGCCTTCTCTTGCTCCGGGGTATAAACCTGTTTCCCCTTCCTCTCCCACCTCAAATATGCTTGAACTTGTACAAGATCCTCGGGAACTGAAACATTTTGAATTTTTAGCTCTTGCCTGGGCATCTTAACATGAAAATTGCCTCCATTATTCTTAAACCTGGTAAACGATTACGGGAGGCAATTAGTATTTTGACCATGATACAAGAAAGACCCGGGGTACGGTTGGGGGTCAAGCTGCCTGCCTCGGGGTTGGGGGGGTTAGGGGTAAGATTCTTCTTTACCATTTATTCTGGGCTTCATCCAAAATAAGAAACTCCAGAGCTTCTATTGCAGGATCATCAATCTCTAGTCTCAAGAATGCATTTGAGCCAGACTACATAAAGAATCAAATAAAAATGAGTCCTTCAAATGCAATTCTTCCAATCTACCTTACAGTTCCATTGGTTGAACTTTGCATGACCATAAAAACTTACTTTGACAAATGGTGTCCTGAGGGCTTTGTTCTTATACACCATTGTTCCAACAGGACGACGAGTGGGAAGTATCCATTTTCTGTACAAAATGAGAATAGCGATGTGGAAACACAAATGTAACAAGTTCATGACATGGTGAATATACAGAAGTAAACATCAAGGATTTCTTCCCCTTTTCCCCTCCCTGAAACAGGACTTACTCTTTTTGGTTTCTTATTGCTCCCCAGTGTAGAAGTAGGCTATCACTGCTACTTGTTACTTGGATTTCTACAAGAGATACAGACGCAGAAGTAGGAGGCCGAACATCAACCTGTTTACTTGCACATAAAATTCCTTTGTAAATACAAATATGTCCTGCATCTAATATTCTTAATATCAATCTTAAATACAAAAACTGATTGGAAACTCAGGGAACTATGAATACCAGTAATTCAATATTTCCATCAAGGTGGAACTTTTCTGCAAGCTGCTAGAGAGAAGGAAAAAATTAATTAAATAAAATTTACGAAAATATCCAATAGAACACACGCATAGAGAATATAACATCATGAAAAAAGAGTTGAACAATGCTAGATTTTCAGGAAACGATATTTTGTTTGCAATCGTAGAAATAGCGAGGGCCATACCACAGTGAACTCTCATTCAGGAATGAACATTGAAAAAAAAAAAATACATGTTCAGAAAAGAAAAACAGCCTTTTCCTGAGGGGATATCAGAACCACAAGAAAAATTGTTGAAGTGTGAAAAACAAATAATTCAGTTACAGCTAAAGTTAGAATCTATCTATAGAGAATGATAACCAACATGGACTTCAATCTTTTGGCCTTCTCCACATTTTTATCACGATGACCAAGACAAATATACAAACAGAAGTTGCTGGATATGGGAATACTTTTGCTAAGTTTCTTAAACAATTGTTTCATACTGCTGTAAGAAGAAAATATAATGCCAGCTACAGCTAAGTGTCACACGCCTTTAAAATCCATAATGAAATAACAATAAATATGACAAATTTTCTTCCTGCCTTGTAAAGATCATTTTCTATGACATAAAAGAAATGCATAATCGGATAGTTCTCATTCCACAGAAATTCTTGGAAAACCAAATATAGCAAACTAAAATAAATATCTGATATATATTACCACTACCAGGGAAGCTACAGAACTTTCCTTCTTAACTTTTGTGGGTATTTATAACACATCAGTTATTTCTATGACTTGTTTGAAGCATCAGTTATTCATGTTCACATGATCTTAAACTAAACGGATGTATTTCAACTCTCAGATGACAACATTTCACACACTAAAACTCATAATACTATAAACTTCAAAGCAATCAACTAGTTAAGTCATATTATGTTTAATCAACTGGAGTTATTATGTTAGCATAAAGTTCTTCAAATAGAAATAAAGAATTGAGTTATCTAAATTTACCTCGAGAGATGGATCAGGAGCTAAAATCGCCCGGGGAGATCTGGAAACAGATTGCTGCTTTCCCATCAGTAATTTCTTTTTCTGCAAGAACAATCTGGTACCATGAAATTCAGTTAATAAAGGCGATCTGCGTATTGGTGAGTTTACTTGGGATTGAAATAAGGTATTTCCGCCAATGCAGGTTGAAGTATTGATTCTGCTCTGATGTTCGAAAACAGTTGGAGAAAGCAAACTCTGATGCAGCAAGTTATTCCCTATTGAATTGTTCATATTATCCAATCCTATAAGAACACCAGTCAGTATCACTGCTGCAAAGATGAGAATAAAGGTATGGTCTTAGCGTATACTCAAACAAATACGTCACCTGTGCCCTCAGTGTTATGCTATGTAAATTTTATTTGCGTGTTTGCTTTACACTTGAAGAATAGAACAAATGCAATTTAACACATCTGATTCCACCATTATCTATTATGGCCTAAAATATCACCATCTTAGAATAGTATTGTACATCACGTGCAAAATAGTGAATTCCAACCAAACACCAAAATTTTACATCTTCACGCATGCAGAAACATCAACCCACATCCATATCATCATTTTGAAGGTCCAGAAAATGCTAGGACAACCAATTCAGGTAACATGTGTGAAATTGAAGACTCGGTACAGTGAATCAACATGTGAATGGCACGCGGATCCAAAATAAGATTTTCGTCGAAAAATTTTCTGGAATTTCAATACAAAATGGAAGCTTGAACATAAAATAGAAAAGGTAATACAAGAAATCAGAGTGTGTCAAAAGAATTGAAGATAAAACAAAAGAAAAAAAAACCCTGGAATTTAGTTTTTGTTACATTGATCCAAGAAATCAATTCGACTCGTTAAATTTACCTCAATTTGAGCTAAAAAACTCAGAAACTGATGTAAACAGATGTATATCTACTCTACGTGTGTGTTTATAGAGGGGGTGAAAATCTACTGAAGAACGAAGCTTGGAGAATGTAATCTGTGATTGGAAGCGGACAATGAGCAATGTTTGGCAGGACGGTGCTTTATTGATTAAATGATTAAATAAATAACATTACTATTTTGGAATAATTGCTCCATTGGTGCCCAGCCTAATAATATTAGCTAGTTAGTCACCAACTTTTTAGCCAATGACAATGTTGTATATTAAATTAAATACTATTGATTTACAATAATTGATGATTAGTTCATAATGATGGAAGTGAAGCCAAATTTCGGGATATTGTTCAACATTTGGCTCAGTATTTATGTTTAGAGAACTACTGAAAACAAATCTAGCCTAGACTAATTTTGCCGATTGGTTTGAATTTCACTCAAATTGGGAGAGTTCAAACTTCATTGTATTTTGATTGAATCATGATATTTTATGAACTTTACTTGACTTAATATGTAATTGGGATGTAAAGAATGATTTTCTTGACCCACTGGAAGTTATTCGTTGGAAATAAAAAAATATATATATCTCGTTATAGTTCATTACTTGCCATTATTTCAAAAAAGAATAAATTGTGATTTAAAAAAAAAGCATAAACTATGAAATTGTTTTATTTTCACTATCTTTATCATTATTAGATTCATAAATTAGAGGACCACATCTTGTAACAAAAACAACTTGCTCCTTTTCAAATTGTGAGGATTAAGATATGAGTGAAACTAATAGATTGTTGACTACAAGTGCAATTTTCTCTTGTTTTTATTATCGCATTAGATCATAACACGTGGCGACATATGAGAACGTGAATGGTCAATGAAAGTGGTGGAAGCGCGGGTTTGTCACGTGCGAGACGGCAGAGGCGTGGGGTCCGTGAGTGAGCACTGTCGTTTGCTTCCTTTGATATATATATATTTTTTTAGTTTAAAATTTTATTGAATTTAGTATTTTTCATTAAAAGAAAAAAAAAAAAAGCGCGATTGACCCAATCTTGGTGGCATATCTAGGATTTTTTTGGCATGATATATGATAATTTTCATAAAAGTGTCAGCATGTCAATGAAACCTGTGGATCCTATTTTGGTTCCAAAATACTTGCAAGGAAATAGAATTCGACACTAATATAAACACAAATGTACACGCGCGCGCCCATGATTTGAGAAATATGAAAGAATCATTGTAATTACATGTTCATGTCTTGTAATTGTATTCTCGAATTGAACAACATTTTCTTTGTACGATTGTGTGTAAGATAGGAGACCATACAAATTAACATTACATGACATGGAATTTGAAAAACATACAACCTTTTTACTTTGATCCTCAAAATATCAGGGACAAGACCATGTGTAAAATATTTCGAGAGCTACTTGCATCAAATATCTTACATTTTCATAAATGTATGGATTTGATTTTGAAAGATAAGGACCTGTTAAGTTTTATTTTTTGCTTGTTTTTGAAAACCGTATATAAAATTTGAATTATGAAAATTGATTTTTTTGGGAGGATGTGTGGCAGGAACATAAAAAAATACTGTGAAAAGTGAAAATTTAATTATTTATTTATTTTTGTGTAAAATATGTGATTGGTATTGAAATTTGAAATTTTTACTAAATTTTGATTTATATAGAGCTACCTTAAACAAGCTATTTCATGAAAGCTAAACAAACATCAGGATACGGACGACCTCATGTAAGAAATATCGAATTACTTGAACATTTTGAATGCAGCTCTTGCTATAATAATCTATTTAAAAAATGTTGTGTCCGTTATATGTGACATGTCAAAATATTATTTCAATTTTTAGACAAGATACCCAAAGTGTGTGTATGGTGACCTCTCCCTTTTATTCTTTTCACCTTTGAAAGTATGAATTAGTAAGTAATTTACACTTGTAGACAAAAAGGTTTCAACATCTTGAATCTGGATTCTTTGCCCAACAATTGAAGCAATGGCTAGCCCTTTTATTGCTAAAGAAGAAAAAGAGCACGTAGAGATGCCCACTTCCATATTTGACAAACTTTTCACTTAATTAGTTTTACGAAAGCACTAGATATATATTGCAATCTTTGTAAGGAGATAGATCATGTTCCATTTTTGTAATATGATCTTTCAGCTGGCACAAATTTAACAAAAGCAATCCCCGCGATTAGACTCCATTTTTTAAGCTTGATCTATCTCTTTAGAAAATTTCTATTGTCTGGTTCTCTTTCCTTACCAAATCCAAATAGTTTGATTCTAATTTTAACATAGAAATGTAGCCATTTAGTGAAAAATTAAGTAACTTGATGATGTAATTTATTATATCCATAACAGCAATTTCATGTTCAAGTAAACCATAAAAATTCCATGAGTACACCAAACCATATTTCTTCTCTTTATTCATGGTGCAAAATCAGCATTACTATCTAAATAGACCAAGAAATCAAGATTCACAATAAAACAATCACGAATCGCAATTGAAATGTTTAAACTCCCTCATTTGTCGCGGTAATCGCCAAGCAGACAGATAGTTTCTTTGTGAGTTCTCTGGCCATATTGGCTATAGGGAAAGTTTCACCAAAGCTCGAAAGTTCATTTTCACAGTCATAATCTAAGGCGGCACTAAATCTTGTTTGCAACGTAGCAATGTCATGAGCCGGAAGAGCAATTTGTGCATCTTGAAGCATTTCGACTATGGTATCAAAAGACTCTCTACATGTTCCTTGAAGGGATGTCCTGGCTGTAGGTGACAAATGAATAGTTTTGGGTCCAATCAAGTCATTCCTTGATTGAAGTTGCATTGCGAGAGTCAGTGTTACATTGATGGCATTTGTGAGAGCATCATGCCAATTGTTTGCACCATTGACCATGGTAGTGCAAAGGTCTCGGTTTCGCAAGTCTCTACAAAATGGACTGACCGGGATACGTGCTGAGACAACTTGGACGAAAACAGATGCCACTATAGCCAAGAGAAGAATCGAGAAAGAATTGAACTCTTTGGAAGCCATTTTACCTTTCGATTTGATTATGACCACCGGCAAAAAAGTTCTTGTCTTTCTTGCTCTTCTTGCTCTGTATTTCTTGCACTTGTAGGATATAGAGAAAAATGGCTTTTTATCTTGGAGAACCCATCATCCTTTATAATATGTCTTTGGTCACTATTTTCTTGGTTTACCCAAAGGTTGGTTTGCTGTTCACTCCAAACCTTCAAATCTTAAGGTTCCCCTTAATTGTAGAAGAAGCTCAATTTTTGGTAACTATATATAATTTGTTTGTTTGTCTGTTTATTTTTATTTTCTTTCACTTTTCTTCCAATTTACAATAGTAGCATCTCCATTCTTCAAATGCATTTCATGTATGATATTACATAACATTCAAATAACACATGCGTACTTGTAATTGATGTTTAATAAATAAAAAGTCAAATGCAAAATTAATACTTTTAACTAATTCTATGTAAAATATATTTCTTAGCATGTGTTATTTACTAATTTATCAATCATGAAACTAAACATTTTGAAATATTTGAAAGTAAAATAGCTAAAATGAGTGTTGAAGAATGTTGTACACATAGGTCCCTGGAAACATGTGATTGTAATCACTTTGATCATCCTTATATATATTGATGAATTCCATTCATTGATTTGTGGTAATAATACCTTTGAAGGCTCGTCTAGTACCCATGAGACACTATTGGTCTATATCCCTAGCCCACCAAACTTCCACTGGATAGTATAGGACGTGGCCCATTAAGCCTTTAATTGGTTGTTGGAGCCCATAACTTATGAACAAGCTGAAACCCTGGGTCCATTCAAATTTAGATGGGCCGTAAAAGGTAGCCCACAAAGCAAACATTAGCCGTCAGGAAATGGCCCATTAAACTTTTTAATGGGTTCTAGTGGCTCGCCTTCATAGGCCGTATTGCAACGGTCATGCAAGCTTTCTATGGGCTTTAGCATTTATTTACGGGGAAGTTTTAGAAATACCCACGTTTTTTAAGAAAATCCTAAAAATACTATGTAATGTTTCCTTATTCAAAAAATACAGCCCTACTATCAATAAAAAAATGCAAATCAAATTGCGTCACAGTGAAAGGTATACTCCTCATTATTAGCTTGATTAAGTTATAGAGATTCATAAAAAATTATCAAATACAGTGGGAAACAATTATAACATGTAAAATTCAGAAATTATATTTAGCATGTGTTTGAAGCTCTTTTTGTGCATTTTATGGTGTAGAATTTATAAAGAGAATGTGTATTGAGAATGTAAAAAGGTGTGAAATGTGTGGTTGTAATTGAAGAGTTATCAAATCAAATGTCAAATCAATGGTAGGTAAAATTATAAATTGGAAAAAAAAGAGAGCAAATAAAGAGCTTCAAACACATGCTTACATTAACTTGTATGTTACTAGATTCAAACTAATATTCATCGATCTATACTTGTCTTCACTATTTTAACAGAATTATAGCTTTTGAGAAATCAAACGATCAACTTTGTTTCCAGCAAACACACAATATGCATTTTTCATGTAGATGTTCCTTCAATATATTTCATGTAATTGAAAATTTCAATAGCATGCTATACTATTCATGTTATTAATTAGACAACGGATGTTATTTGTGTAGCAAATCATGTTATTGCATGTAACAACATCTGTTATGAATCCCAAAAAAAAAAAAATGCTACAACCAAACAAGCAATGTTATTATTTTTACAACGTATGTTATTCACATAACACTTATAAATCAGAATATAAATTACATACTCAGCACAAAAATATATTATAACATTGTATGTTACTTGTCTGACAATATATGTTACCATTAACAAATGTAACATATCTTATTCTACACATCGGAGATCTTGTTACATGCACAACATACATTGTAACTAGCTTACAATCCGAAAATATATACAAATCCTATGTTAGCTATGTTTAATGAAAACAAAGCCATAACATAGCATTGATTACAAGTGTGACACTCTCTGAAATACAAATAGCATTATATGTTATTCAGTTAACAAGTTATGTGACTCATTTAACAAGTTATGTTCTTTATGTGGGAGAACATGATATTCTTCTAACAACCTGTGCATGTAATAATTTGTTATTTATTTAACAAACTATGTTATTTCTAAAACAACCTATGCTGTTATTCTAACAATGTAGTTTTTTCAGGTATGGAGTACATTAATGTCTTCATGAATTGCAACTTTGAGTTGGCTGGAATTCTTGTCCCAAAACAATGCACATATGTTGGATTGCTTGGGACATTTTCTTTTGTCCTAAATAACAACAAAAATAGTGAAGAGATTACGATAAACTACGATATCGGCAACAACATGCCTCAAACGAAGATTATACATGACTACTTAACACTTTTCTACATCAATTCAAGAAGAAGGAAACTCAACCAACAGCATGCCCCTTAAAAATACATACAAAATCATTGTTGAGGAACTGTCATGAGATGCAAATCATGATCCAACAATACAAATTTGAAAATTGGAACAAGTTTCAAACAATCAAAACATTTTCCTACCATCATCATCATCATCATCATCATCATCATCATCATCACCATCTACACCATCTACACCATCTAACATATTAGAGCAGTTTGCTTCAACTGACTACAGCTCATCAAGACATATTTGTCGGAACTGAACCAACAATTCAATTTGTTCAAGAAAACAAAATTTTCCACAATAAAGAGTCACTGAACAAGACTATTTCATTTTATGCTATTGAGAATAGCTTTCAATACAAAGTCTACAAATCAGATAGAATAGAATATGTCATATTTGTTTTGACACAAATTGCAAGTGGAAAATGAGAGCATCATCAATTGGGGACACAACCTTGTTGAAGATTCGGTACATCAAAAACTCACATACCTGCCCCATGGATATAATCAAGACACAACATAGACAGGCTACAAGTGCAATAGTAGGTGATCTAGTAAAGAACAAATACATCAATGCCAACACAATTTACACTCGAAACAATATTCTATGAGATATTGCAACAATATATGGAGTAAAACTGAAATATGAAAAAGCGTGGAGGGCTCGAGAACATGCATTGGAGAACGTCCTTGGGATTCCTAAACATTCATATAGAAACCTCCCAAATTTATCTCCACATGATACAAGAGAAAAATGATGGATCAATAACACATGTGAAGATTGATGTTGGAAACCACTTCAAATACATGTTCATAGCACTTGGAACATCAATTCAAGGATGGATCCACTACAAACTAGTTGTCGTTGTGGATAGTACACACCTTACTGGACGTTATGTTGGGACTTTGTTCATTGCATGCGCAAAAGACATAAATGATAGTATTTTTGTCCTAGCACTTGGAATCGGAGACGTAGAAGACAACTTTTGGGGATGGTTTTTTACAAAATTCAAGGAAGCATACGGAAAAAGAGAAAATATGTGTATTGTATTAGACTGTGCTCTAAGCATAGAAAATGCCGTAACATATATATCCCAACGTAATGCACGGATTGTGTTCATGCCATTTGTTGAAAAACTTAAAGAAGAACTTTGGTAAAGGTGGAAAGAAAATCAGGAAACCATTTAATGCATCCATCAGAGCATATGCACATGTTGAATTCAACAACAACATGCAACAATTGGACAAGATAAATGACAAGATCATACCACACTTGGTCATTCTATCTATCTTTTATTCTATATTTTTATCAAATACGTTTATGCTATATTTCATACAAAAACTACCTAACAATCAACATTGTCCGTACATGTGGATCTTGGACTTCAAAAGTGGTCAAGAGTTCACATCACAACCAACGGATATTCAGCTATGACTTCAAACATAGCTAAATCAATAAACTCGGCAACCAAAAAAAAAAATCAAACATTACCCAGTGGAAGCTTTACTTGAAGCATTGAGATTCATCATCTAAAAGTAGTTTCACAAAAATAGAGAAAAAGCACATGGAACATTTACAACACTTTCGAGGAAAAAACAAAGATTGTTACGAGCATATTTAAAACAATCAACAAAATTGAAGGTGAGATTGAAATACAGTATCAGTCTATGATATTTTACAAATAATCTATGCCACAAGCACATTTTGAGTAAATAATCCCTTATTGCATTTAATAATATTTTTAAAACAACCTATGCTATATGTGTAACAAACTACGTTACACCTCGTAGCATGGGATATTACACAAAGGATGTTACACAAAGTAAAGATTGTCGAATTAATAATTGCATGAGTGATGGAATCAATGACGGAATCAATAGTAGTGTAGGGTTCCATGACAGGGACGGTTTGTTCTTCTACCTCCATAGTCGTATTTTCTTTTCGCTTCAAGATCTTTGGTTCTTTTGCCTTCAAAATCTTTCTTATGGTAGAACTCTTCTCTCCATCTATATTTCCATTATCTCCTTCAACTTAGGAGGCAAAAGAAAAAGGCAAATTAGATGAGAGATCAGACACATTTTTTCTTCAATCGTTCCAATGCCTTTTCACTGAGCTTCAGCATTTCAACATCGACTCTCAACTCTTTTCTAAATTCTTCTTGGGCTTTTCCCTTGGCAGCTTCAAATCTCTCATCCACTTTCGGTACTACAGTATTTTGTTTCATTTCGGCCACCCAACTCCCCGAGTTGGGCAATCTTTTTGTCATCGTTTGAACAAAAGCTCCTAGCGACGGTAAATCAGATATTAGAAACCTTTTCGGTGAGAGATCGGTGGCTAACTGAACGTAAATTTTGAAATAAAAGTGACATTTTCCAATCGGAAATTTAGGCAGGGTTTGAGGAAATGAGATAGAAAGGTTTTAAATTGGGGAGAAACAGGGTTTTGTGGGGAACTAGGGGTAAATTTCACCATAGGTCCCAACCTTCACAAATTCGTTCATTGGTAAATTAAAAAAAAATACAAAATAAAAAAGGTTATACTCGCTCTTCTCTGAAAAGCACATGGTAAACATAATATAATTAAACAAAGTTAGTGACAGCAATTTCTGGTTAAATGAATTAAAATTGACCAACTCCAGCTTGGTCAAAAGATGTTACGTTGTCTAGCACGTAATTTGAGTAATTGATTTTTGGCGAGTTGTGGTTGTTGTATTGTTGTGACTCGGTTGTTTTGACGAATTGTGGTTGTTGTGACTCGGTTGTTTCAGCGAATAGTGATTTTTGTGACTAGGTTGTTCGGATGAGTAGTTGTGCTGTTGTAACTCGATTGCACAGGCGAGATTTCATATTGTTGTGAGTAGGTGTTCCAGCGAATTGTTGTGACTCGGCTGTTCTGACAATTTGTTGTGTTGTTGTGACTTAGTTGTTCTGGTGAGTCGTTGTGTTGTTGACACTGGGTGTGCCAGCGAGTTTTTGTAACTCGGTTGTTGTGCTATTGTGACTCGGTGTTTTGACAAATTGTGTTTGGTGTGACTCAGTGTTCTGGTGAGTTGTGGTTGTTAGGTTGTAATATTGTGTACAATGTTACATTGTAATATCACAATATTACACTTGATTTTTCCAAAAAAAAAAAAAACTTAATGTACCTTAACTTTAAAAACTACGTAAAAAATGTTAGTATTTTTCAAGACTCCCCGCTCAAGAAGCTTTCAATAGGCCATGGCTGTATACGGAGGCCCATTAAGATTTCTTACCAGTCTTGCAAAAACCATCTTGCTGATTTAGCAGCTGTTACCACTAGTTTCTAACTTCAACTTCAGTAGGGTGGAGAAAGGACCTTTGCGAGTCACGACACTGTTGAGATGCCCGATCTGAAAAATAAAAAAATTTATTTAACATAAAGCCAACCTACCCAAAACAAAAATTCTGTACTCTTTGATACCCTAAGCTTATCGCCCTTGCAGGATGGTAGACAGGTTTTCCAGTGACATAGCTATTATAAGTATTTCAAGCTGTAAAAAAAAAAAACTTAAACACAAAAGAAAGTATTAAAAGGAAAACAAATTAAAAGGTAGGTTACTCTTATAAACGCACTTGAAATTTTCATTCGAACTAGCAAAGCAAAGATTGCTGAATTAATAATTGCATGAGCAATGGAATCAATGGTGGTGTAGGGTTCGATGTAGGGATGGTTTGTTCTTCTATCTCCACAGTCGCTTCCTCTTTTAACTTTAAGATCTCTGGTTCTTTTACCTTCAGAATGTTCCTTGTGGTGGAACTCTTCTCTCCACCAATATTTTCCATTGTCTCCTTTAACTCAGGAGGCAAAGGAACATGCAAATCAAAGGAGAGATTATCTATCTTTTTCTTCAATGATTCCAATGCCTTTTCACTGAGCTGCATTTCAACATCGACTTTCAACTTTTTTTTGAATTCTTCTTGGGTTTTTCCCATGGCAGCTTCAAATCTTTCATCCACTTTTAGTGCTACAGTACTATGTTTCATTTGAGCCACCCATTTCCTTCATTTGGGGAATCTTTTTGTCCTCATTTGAACAAAAGCTCTTGGGAACGGTAAATCGAACATTAGCAAACTTTCCAGCGAGAAACCAGTAGCCAGCTGAACGTAAATTTCTAAGTAGGAGTGACATTTTCTGACAGAAATTTAGGCAGGGTTTGAGCGGATGAGATGTGAAGGTTTTAAAGAGGGGAGAGGTAAGGTTTCTTGGGGAACTAGGGGTAAATTTGACCATAGATCCCAAACTTTACAAATTCGTTCATGGTTAAATAAAAAAATACAAAATGAAAAAGGTTATATTGGCTCTTCTTTGAAAAACGCATGGTAAACGTGATATAATTTAACAAAGTTAGCGACAACAATTTCTGGCAAAAAAATTAAATGTGACCAACTCCAACTTGGTAAAAAGATGCTACGTTGTCTAGCACATAATTTGAGAAATCTATTCTTGGCGAGTTGTGGTTGTTGTATTGTTGTGACTTGGTTGTTCTGGCGAATTGTGGTTGTTGTGACTCGATTGTTCTGGCGAATTGTGATTGTTGTGACTAGGCTGTTTTGGCGTGTAGTTATGTTGTTGTGACTTAGTTGTATAGGCGAGTTGTTGTGTTATTGTGACTGAGTATTTATGCGAATTGTTGTGACTCAGCTATTCTGACAAGATGTATTGTTGTGACTCGGTTGTTCTGGTGAGTTGTTGCCTTGTTGTCACTGGGTGTGCTGTTGAGTTTTTGTG
This sequence comes from Nyctanthes arbor-tristis, assembly GCA_963692815.1. Taxonomy (NCBI): domain Eukaryota; kingdom Viridiplantae; phylum Streptophyta; class Magnoliopsida; order Lamiales; family Oleaceae; genus Nyctanthes; species Nyctanthes arbor-tristis. The sequence goes on along the minus strand of CAVNYN010283150.1, from coordinate 47,239 downwards.
GCTCAGTTGTTCCGGCGAGTTATGGTTATTTTGTTGCAATATTGTGCACAATATTACATTGTGATATTTCAATATTACAACTGATTTTTCCCCAAAAAAATATAATGTACCTTAATTTTAAAAACTGTGTAAAAAATGTTAGTATTTTTCAAAACTCCCGGCTCGAGAGGCTTTCAATAGGCCATGGCTATATACGGAGGCCATTAAGATTTCTTACCGGTCTTACAAAGACTATATTGTTGATGTAGCGGTTAGTTTTTGACTTCAACTTCAGTAGGGTGGAAAAAGGACCTTTACGAGTCACTACACAGGTGAAATGCTTGGGCCAAAAAATAAAAAATTTTATTTAACATAATACCAACCTAACCAAAACCAAAATTTTGTACTCTTTTATACGCTTATCCTGTCGCCCTTCTAGAAGGGTCGGCAAGTCTTTTCAGTGGCGAAGCTATTTTAAGCATTTTGAAACTGTAAAAATACTAATATCAACAACAAAAAAAAGTTTCAAAATGAAAACAAATTAAAAGGTAGATTACTCTTATAAATGCAATTGAAATTTCCATTCGATCTACAAAGTAAAGATTGCCGAATTAATAATTGCATGAGCAATGGATTCAATAGTAAATTAGGGTTCGGTGATGGCGACGGTTTGTTCCTCTATCTCCACAGTCGCTTCTTCTTTTAGCTCTAAGATCTCTGGTTCTTTTGCATTCAGAATCTTCCTTATGGTGGAACTCTTCTCTCCACCCATATTTTCCATCGTCTCCTTCAACTCAGGAGGCAAATGAACAGGCAAATCAGAGGATAGATCAGACATCTTTTTCTTCAATGATTCCAGTGCCTTTTCACTAAGCTTCTATATTTTAATATCGACTTTCAACTCTTTTTTGAATTCTTCCTGGGCTTTTCCCTTGGCAGCTTTAAATCTATCGACTTTCAATGCTACAGCACTGTGTTTCATTTTGGCCATCCTTGTCCTCCACTTGGGCAATCTTTTTGTTCTCTTTGAACAAAAGCTCCTGCAGACGACAAATCAGATATTAGAAAACTTTCCGCGAGAGATCAGCGGCCAGTCGAGAGTAAATTTCAAAGTAGAAATGACATTTTTTTATCGAAAATTTAGGCAGAGTTTGAGAAGATGAGATGGGAAGGTTTTAAGGACAGGAGATATAGGGTTTCTTGGGGAACTAGGGATATATTTCACTATAAGTCCCAACCTTTACAAATTCGTTTATGGGTAAATAAAAAAAATCCAAAATAAAAAAGATTATACGGGCTCGTCGCAGAAAAACACAGGGTAATCGTGATATAATTAAACAAAGTGCTGACAACAATTTATGGCAAAATAAATTAAAATTGACCAACTCTAGCTTGGTAAAAAGATGTTAAACTCTCTAGCACGTAATTTGAGTAATCTATTTTCGGCGAGTTGTAGTTGTCGTATTGTTATGACTAAGTTGTTTTAGCGAATTGTGGTTGGTGTAACTCGGTTGTTCCGTTGAATTCTGATTGTTGTGACTAGGTTGTTCCAGCGAGTAGTTATGTTGTTGTGACTTGATTGTATGGGCGAGTTGTTGTTTTGATGTGATTGGGTATTCCGGCGAATTGTTGTGACTCAGCTGTTCTAATAATGGTTGTGTTGTTGTGACTAGGTTGTTCCGGTAAGTTGTTGTGCTGTTATCACTGGGTGTGCCGGCGAGTTTTTGTGACTCGGTTGTTCCGAAGAGTTGTTGTGACTCGGTATTTTAGCGAGTTGTGTTTAGTGTGACTCAGTATTCTGTCGAGTTGTGATTGTTATGTTGCAATATTGTGCACAATATTAAATTGTGATATCATCGTATTACACTTGATTTTTCCCTAAAAAAAACTCAATATACCTTAATTTTAAAAACTATGTAAAAAATATCAGTATTTTTCAAGATTCCCTGCTCAAGAAGCTTTCAATAGGCTATGGCTGTAGTGTCTGTTGCCTCTAGTTTCCAACTTCAACTTCAGCAGGGTAGAGAAAGGGCCTTTATGAGTCACGACACCGGTTAGATGCCCAATTTGAAAAATAAAAAATTTTATTTAACACAATACCAACCAACCCAAAACCAAAATTCTGAACTCTTTTATACCCTTATCTTGTTGTCCTTGCAGAAGGGTCGACAGCTCTTTCCAGTGACGAAGCGATTATAAGCATTTGAAGCTGCAAAAAATTAATATAAACATAAAAAAAGTTACAAAATGAAAATAAATTAAAAGGTAGATTATTCTTATTAACGCACTTGAAATTTCCATTCGCTCTAGCAAATAAAAGATTGGTTAATTAGTAATCGCATAAGTAATGGAATCAATAGTGGTGCAAGGTTTGGTGATGGGGATGGTTTATTCTTCTACCTCCACAGTCACCTCTTCTTTTAGATTTAAGATCTCTGGTTCTTTTGCCTTCAGAATCTTCTTTATGGTGGAACCTTTCTCTCTATCCATATTTTTCATTGTCTCTTTCAACTTAAGAGGCAAAGGAACTGGCAAATCAGAGAAGAGATTAGACATCTTTTTCTTCAATGATTCCGGTGCCTTTTTATTGAGCTTCTGCATTTCGACATTGACTTTCAACTCTTTTTTGAATTCTTCTTGAGCTTTTTCCTTGGCAGCTTCAAATCTCTTATCCATTTTCAGTGCTACTGCATTGTGTTTCATTTCGGCCACCGACACGCCCCACCCCTAGTACCTCTAACTTACTTAAAGTGAGACATGCGACGACAATATATTCCAACTAAAAGCTAGAATTTACCGTCAAGGCTCATGAACCTACTGATTATTCTAGAAAAATTTTGACAGCATCTTCCTCTCTTTTGATGACAAACCAATCTGTTTAACACTCAACATCAACCCATAAATACTTCGCAATACAATAATTACCATCATTATAATTCACAATACTTCATTTGTAAATAAATATACTAAAATCGATTAATAACAACGCTATAACGAATTCTATATGGTGGCTCGATTCTCAAAATAGCAGGCTCGGCCATAATGTGTTGCCCAAACTCCCATTTGCTACCTGATAAGAAAATCATTTAGAAAACTTGTTGTAAGCAAATAAGCCCAGTGAGTGAAATTCTGTACGTAAACATACTTTGGAGAATCAAAAATTCATCTTTTGCAAAATCTCATCACACATGGGTTTTCATAATAATGTTCAATATAAATCAAATGTCATTATCAAGTAGAATTCATCTCACTCCGAAGTGTTTATGAAATCATTGTAATGTTAGAAATCATGAAAATTTATGCCATTCTAAGAATCATCATAAAATCCTCCCCAAAGAGTATCTATATTCTTATCTCATTATGTAATCTATCATATTAAGTCATACGCGCATAGACACTAACGTGGACCATAGGTACCTTATGACCCATTCTCCCTAGGCGACACAACAACCAGCTTAAGCCATAGCTAGCACATTAGGCTCCTTCGCTTGGGCGGCGTATCGCATTAACAGCTTAAGCCATAGGCCCAACATTTGATACAAATTTGGGGGTTTTCATACATCATAAATCACATTTTGAATGAAACATTTGTCTAAAAATCATGAAGTGTCATTTGATCTAAAATCCATATGAACTTTTCTAAGAAATATCAACTTTTGAAATTTCATAGAAATACATTTATCATAAAGCCTTGCAAGTTTCTGTGAAATCAAAGCATAGCATATTTCATTTAGAAAGAAAAGTAAAGGAAAAGTTCCACTCACCGGCTAAGTTGCCATGTACATGTAGTATCCTTTCGTGTTTCCTGTAATATAACATAAAGACTCAAATTTCAATTCCTTTTCTCATAATATCTTGCTGTCCAAGTAATTTCTATTTTTATAACTTCCAAATCATTCCGTGTCATTGACTTTCCCTTCTTTCCCTTTTATCATTTCACTTCCTAACTTATTTAGTTGTTCACAATATAACACATCAATCCATTGTATTAGCACATATTTACTCTTTAAGTCATATCCCATTTCTTCCCTCCAAATTCATTCCAATTTCATAATTTCTTTAACTAAGTAAAGTTACCATTCCTCTTGATGTCAATTGTTCCCATAATCACCATGTGATCACATCTTTAAAATATCAATAACACTTAATACCTTCCATTTTAACAATAATTATTGCCATTTATGTCATAAATCCAAATAATGTGTAAGATGTTCTCTTGGCATTTATATTAAACCCTTTCTAATAGCTCAATAAACTCCCTTTTTACCTAGAATTGGACATTGGATCCATAGCTTTCTAAGTCCCCCTTCTTTAAAGTCATTAATCATACTAGTTTATTCCTATCTTTATATAGTTAAACTAATCTTTAGCAACCACCTTAATAATCACATCTTCCATCATGAGTTAAGCATAAAGAGGGCTAAATACACTGAATTAATTCCTTTTTGGTTACTAGTCCCCTATTCCTTTAAATTTTTCAAATAAGATTACTAAGTTTTCATATTTGGGCAATGCACATTTAAAACTATTTTATAATTAAGAGCGGTGTCATTTATTTATGAAATTCTCCTAGAAGGTAGAGAACTCATATAAGTTCATCATATATGAAATTGAGTTCAATAGAGCTACATTGGGGCACCAAAATATTTTTCTCAACATCCTAAAAATCTGTTCTCGGGTGAACACTGACCACTCTCACAAGACATGTCATAGAAACTTCTACCGGTCTCCAAGTGGTGTCATTCAAATTCCAGATGATAGAGAACGCATAGACGATCATTTTCCAACTTGTATCTTGCTAAAATTCAACATATACTTTCAGTTATAACCCTCTAAAGTTGATGGTCAGAAACGACGTACACGATCTAATTCCAGCCTTTAGACCTTTTTATTAAATTCATACGTACGTGCTTGGTTTCCTAAAGTTCAATATTAACTTCTTATACTTCTCTTTTTATTAAAGACATAGCTTTCCTTCTTACAATTATTAATCCAAAAACTTTATTTGATTATCAACTACTATAGATTTTATTTTAAGGTCTCAAATAATGCTTTGTTCAAGGATTTCAACTTAATTTCTCACCATTTAAATCTATAGAAAACTAAACCATGATTAACTACTCAATTCTATAAAATTTCTCAACCCTAGAAGAAGACTAAACCTTAAAATTTATATGAAATCAAAGCTTGAAAGTAAGAATTACTTACATATTATCATAATTCTTTGCCCTTCCTTTTGTTTCTTCCAAATTCCCAAAATTTGTTCCCATTTTCCTTGCTCGAGCACTTCGACTCCCGAACTCTCTTGGTCTTTCTCATTCTCTGTTCTTTCCCTCTCGGTTGACACAAGACAATAGATATATTAATGAATTTTCCAAAATTGGCCATACAGTCACTACCTTTGTGTAGTAGTTCGTTTTGGTCCCTAACTTGTTGTATAGCTAAATTTTAATCTTTAACTTCCAAGCATATTTCGTTTGGTCCTTAACCTATTTAATTACTTAAAAGTTAACCCGAAAAATTAAATTAATCCATCTTAATCCAAATTTGACATTGATTTAACTATTTCATCTTTGACTTTGACAATAAAGGTTAAACCTTGAAATTAGCAAAGCGGGTCATTACAGCCATCCTCTCCCCTGTTTGGGCAATCTTTTTGTCCTTGTTTGAGCAAAAGCTCCTGAGGATGGTAAACAAGATATTAGTAAGCTTTTTGGTGAGAAATCAGCGGCCAATTGAACATAAATTTCGAAGTAGAAGTGACATTTTTTTATTGGAAATTTAGGTAGGGTCTGAGGATGATATGTGATTCTGATGTCCTCTGGGTTGGGTTTTAAGGAGGGGAAGGATAGGGTTTCTTGGGGAACTAGGGGTAAATTTAACCATAGGTCCCAACCTTTACAAATTCGTTCATAGGTAAATTAAAAAAAATACAAAATAAAAAAATATTATATTGATTCTTCTCTGGAAAACACATGGTAAATGTGATAAAATTAAACAAAGTTAGCGACAACAATTTCTGGCAAAATATATTAAAATTGACCAACTCCAGCTTGGTAAAAAGATGTTACGTTGTCTAGCACGTAATTTGAGTAATCTATTTCTGGCGAGTTGTGGTTGTTGTGACTCGGTTGTTCTAGTGAATTGTGGTTGTTGTGACTCCGTTGTTCCAGTGAATTGTGTGACTCAGTTTTCTCAGTGAATTGTGGTTGTTGTGACTTGGTTGTTCTGACGAGTAGTTGTGTTGTTGTCACTCAGTTGTTCTGGGGAGTTGCTGTGTTATTATGACTGGGTGTTCCAGCGAATTGTTGTAAATTAGTTGTTCTGACAAGTTGTTGCGCTTTTGTGACTAGATTGTTCCGGTGAGTTGTTGTGTTGTTGTCACTGCGTGTGCCGGCGAGTTGTTGTGACTCAGTTGCTCCAGTGAGTTATTGTGTTGTTGTGACTCGGTGTTTGGATGAGTTGTGTTTAGTGTGACTTGGTGTTCCAACGAGTTGTGGCTGTTGTGTTGTAATATTGTGCACAATATCACATTATGATATCACAATATTACACCTAATTTTCCCCCCAAAAAAAACTTAATATACCTAAATTTTAAAAACTGTGTAAAAAAACGTTAGTATTTTTCAGGACTCCCTACTCAAGAAGCTTTCAATAGGCCATGGCTATATACGGAGGCCCATTAAGATTTCTTACCGGTCTTGCAAAGACCATATTGTTGATGTAGTAGCTATTACCACTAGCTCCCAACTTCAACTTTAGCAGGGTGTAGAAAGGACCTTTGCGAGTAACGATACCGGTGAGATGCCTTGATTTGAAAAATAAAAAAAATTATTGAACATAAAACTGACCTACCCAAAACCAAAATTTTGTACTCTTGCATACCCTTATCTTGTCGTCTTTCCAATGACAAAGCTATTATAAGCATTTGTAGCTGCAAAAAATTAATGTAAACATAAAAAAAAAAGTTTCAAAATAAAAACAAATTAAAAGGTAGGCTATTCTTATAAATGCACTTGAAATTTCCATTCGAACTAGCAAAGCAAAGATTTCCGAATTAATAATTGCATGAGTGATGGAATCAATTATGGAATCAATGGTGGTGTAGGGTTCGGTGACGGGGGCGGTTTGTTCTTCTACCTCCACAGTCACTTCTTCTTTTAGCTTTAAGATCTCTAGTTCTTTTTCCTTCAGAATCTTTCTTTAGGTGAATATCTTCTCTTCATCCAGAATATTACTTATGGTAGAACTCTTCTCTCCACCCATATTTTCCATTGTCTCCTTCAACTCAGGAGCCAAAAGAACAAGTGAATCAGAAGAGAGATCAGACATATTTTTTCTTCAATGATTCCAGTGCTTTTCACCTAGCTTCTGCATTTCATATTGACTTTCAACTCTTTTTTGAATTCTTCTTGGGCTTTTTCTTTGGCAGCTTCAAATCTCTCATCCACTTTTGGTGCTACTACACTCTGTTTCATTTTGGCCACCATCTCTCCCATTTGGGCAATATTTTTGTCCTCGTTTGAACAATTGTTTCTGGGGACGGTAAATCGGATATTAACAAACTTTTCAGTGAGAGATCGGCGGCTAGTAGAACGTAAATTTCAAAGTAAAAGTGACATAATCCTATTAGAAATTTAGGCAAGGTTTGAGGGGATGAGATGGGATTCTGATATCCTCCCAGTTGGGTTAAGGAGGGAAGTGATAGGTTTCCTGGGGAACTAGGGATAAATTTCACCATAGATCTCAACCTTTACAAATTCGTTCATGGATAAGTAAAAAAATACAAAATAAAAAGGTTATAGCGGCTCTTCTCTGAAAAACACATGGTACACGTGATACAAAACAAAGTTAGTGACAATAATTTCTGGCAAAATAAACTAAAGTTGACCAACTCCAGCTTGGTAAAAAGATGTTATGTTGTCTAGCACGTAATTGAGTAATCTTCTAATTGCACACAGGGTAACAATGAAGAGAAAAAAGAATATGATCAACTTGATTAAAATAAAATGGCTAACTATAAAAGATAGCATAGTTTCATGGCCATGGTTTTGAGGAGTTTCTTTTAGGAAGAATTGAAAAATGTATATAGATAATATAGATAAAGGGAAATTATTCTAGTACTCGAGGAGTACTGAGCTCAGTACTCTTAACCAATCGGAAATCCATATGTGGATTCAAGGGACCCAATTTGCTACTTAATTTAGGCCTTGAATCACACATATGAGTTTTTGATTGGTCTAAAGTACATATGAGTTTTTGATTGGTCTAAGAGTACTGAGTAGTCAGTACTCTTGGAGTCCTAGAATTTAAGAGATGTGCTACTTTCCCTTACCCACTGATTTGTTAGGTGACTTGGTGTGTGAATATTTATGTTTTTCCCATTAAATTTCAAAAGAAGGTTAGATACTTTGAGTAAAAAAGTCACATTTGTACCAAGCCACCCTCCAAGTAAGCAAGTAAGGGAAATAAGCATTTTCCTATAGATAAGAGAAAAGCTCTAGTGTATGATATAACATGACTTGTGAGAATGATACTCTTTTCACACGATCTACAATTGTGATTTGTATAAATTGATATCAGTAATTCAATTTTTGGATTAGTGTGGAATTTTTCAGATTCGTGGTGATCAGAGAAGATGTAATTAGATTTGCCTTTTTTTTTTTTTTTGCGCGCTGATGTTTAAATATGGCACTATTTTTGGAATAAGGAAACATTACTCAGTATTTTTAATATTTTCTTAAAAAACGTTGGCATTTCTGAAACTTTCTCTTAATGTGTAGTATGTTAGGCTTTTCTAGGATGTTCACAATGGCTTATTAAGTCATCGGCGAGCCGTAAATGTGGCGTATTTATCTCTATATAGGCCATATGCCATAGTCCATGAATGACCTTAGAAGGTGGGCCATTAAACTTTTAATGGGTTCTCACGTTCCATTAAGCTTTAGATAAGCTTTATCCAGGGGCCCATTTAGCTTTTCAATAGGGTTTAGCCTGTACTCAGTAAGCTTTCTTTGGCCTTACTTGGGGGCCTATTAATCTTTTCACAAGCAGTATCTCGTAGTTGATGAAGGAGTGGCCCATTAAGGTCTCAATGGGTTGTACACTGAGGTTCATTAAGCTTTTCTATAAGCTTTGAGTTTCAGCTAATAAGCTTTCATTGGACAATACTAGTTGGCCTATTAAATTATTCTAGGTCTTTCCTTTTACCCATTATGACATAACTAGGCCTTCATATTAGCCCATTAAACTTTCAATGGGTTCTAGTGGCCCATTAAGCTTTCAGTTGGCTATATACAGAGGCCTATTAAGCTTTTCGATGGGCTATAGCTTGTGCTCAAGAAGCTTTCAGTAGGCCATGGCTCACGAATATTCTAAGAGCATCTCCAATGGTCTCTCTATCCTTCCATATTTGGATGGATATTATTCACCTCCTCCATATTTGGGAAAGGGTTAATAATTACAAAAAAGTCACCGTGTTATTTACAAAAATGCTATTACTTTAATTAAAACAATGCCATTTCCAAATTAATTTCAATTTTTAACACTTAATTATTCCAATTTTGAGTTTCAAATTTTTTGTGTTTTTATTAATACCATTTATTTATTTTTTGTAATTCAAATATTATATATTTTTAATTTTTATTAAATATCATTATTGTAATTTAATGCTTAGAACAAGTGAAATTTTATGTGAAATGGGAACGATACAAACACGACAAACTTAACAAATTACAAGTTAAGTTCATTAACAACCATGACAAACCAACTAATTTAAGTGCTACTAGGCACGCAAGCATGCTAATAATACAAACAACAACCACATAAGTCAACAGAAAACTTCAAAAACACACCAAGAAATTGGTTCTACTTGGCAAACAAAGATCACAAATTTTAGTAATCTGGAAAATGTCTTGATGATCCTCCAAGCTCTCCAAAGAACTGACTAAAAGATTCTGAACTACTCTGAGACCCTTCAACTTGATGCCCGGGTCTCTTTTGAGTGATTTTAACCTGTTATTCTTCCAAGAAATAACGTATATAGGGTTTGTCACTGTATTAAAATCAGTAAATAAAATCAGTAAATAAAACTTGTTCTCATCTTGTTTCTCTATAAAGTTGAGTTTTCTCAATTCCAAGTCATGCCACTGTTACCTGTCTGCACTGCCTTGCTGCAGATTTTCTCTAAATTTACAGTTTTCTTCTGTATCACTTCAATAATCCTTGAAGAGTCGTCCTCATTTTTCCTTTTAAATTTAGACTTTTTACTCCCAATTGGACGCTGAGTTGAAGGGCTCCCGCAGTTGTCATTATGAAGATTCAAATTGAAAGGCGGTATTTCCTGCTGCGTAGGTGAGGACATGTAGTCATTTTGACCGGGAGAATCAGGCTCAGTAGAACTATTCATGCCCTCTAACACTAGAAAAATCTCCTTACTGGGTTTTTGTCATTGGTAAATTTCTCATGGCTTTCATTAGAGGCCAGATATAATCGAAATTCCAACCATTTGTAAATTTTGGCTCTTGATGCTCCACCATTTCTTTAGCTCTTCGGTGCTGCGAGCAAGGTTCAATCATGTGTTAGATTAGGTTCAATACTGGACAATAAAATAATAATACTGGACATTAACACTTACAACGTCATGCTCAGAAACACCACTTGGATGAGCGTCCTCAACTTGGCGAATACATGCCCGCATTTTGCTGATTGCAAATTTAATTGTTTACATTTGCTTATCAAGTGATTTCATAGTATATTGCTGCGTGATGGATAGTGGAAGTTTACTATTGTACTCTTCAGTAACTCGAATCCAAAACATGTTCTTTGACTGGTTTTTACCAACAATTGGATTTTGACTTAGATCTAGCCAAACATGAATAAGATATAAGTCTTCTTCGTGTGAGTAACTTGGACCACGATTGCCAGACGCCATTGTTAATTTCACTTGATAAGTAATATTTTAGGATGTCTTGATCAGGGTGCAAATTTTTAACTGGATGTTCAGCTATTTACAGATGAGAGGGATCGTAAATGAATTTTAAACATATTTGGTTTTTCAATTAACTTGTATGAATAGTCATTCCAACTGAAAAGTGCTTTTGTTTCTCCCATAATTTACAAAGAATCGATTCTATCTGCAGAGAATCGATTCCCTCTGTGAATTTTGATCTTTTCATGTGCAAAGATTGAATTTCCCTCTGCAACATTTGATTTTCCCTCAACAAAATTTGATTCTTTGCAAAGCTAGAATTTTTTACTATGCAAAGTTTGATTCTCTGAAAAGTTTGATTTTTCCACTATGCAAACTTTGAATATCCCTCTACTAATATTGTAAGAAAATGTTACTTTAACATTATGGGAGGTTTACACACCACATGCACCAAATATTATAAATTAGTATCACCTACCTACCATGTGTCATCAACCACAAACTTGTATCACTTACCTACCGTATGCTACCTACCACAAACTTATCTTTCTCTATTTAAGAATGGCATATTCCCCAATTTTACTACAACACCTGCCTTTAACATATAAGCAAAATGAACTTCAACTTTGGAGATTCCTCTTCTATATACCCTAATAATGAAAATGAAAGTGAACTACAGATTTACAAATCGGTGATGGAAATGATTGATGTACAAACAGAAGTGAATTTCCATCACCTATTGTTCATATGAAAAGCAATAATAATCTTCCCTTGGCGTATTATGTTAACCAACAGTGAAATCTCATACCAAGGTATGGAGGCTCAGTCCCAAGGCACGTTGTTATCAACCGTGAGTGAGAAACTGCAAATCACAACTTATTCAATGACTATTTTGCTGAATTTCCCCGATTTGCCAAGGAGATGTTTCCGCATCGATTTCATATGTCCAGAAGTCTATTAATGCGAATAGTTCATGTCGTGCAAGTTTATGACAATTACTTTACACAAAAGAGGGATGCAACAATGTAAGTTAGGCTTGTCCCCCTTCATAAAATACCTGCTGTATTTCGGGTACTAGCTTACGATATAGTTGCAGATGCAACTGATAAATAATTAAAATTGGAGAATCTACTACAATTGAGAGTATGTAGTTGCAGATGCAACTGATAAATACATTAAAATTGGAGAATCTACTACAATTGAGAGTATGAAACAATTTTGTCGATCTATTATAGAGATTTTTGGTCCCAGGTACCTTAGATCACCAAACCACCATGATATTGCTAGATTACTCTATATTGGTCATCAACAAGGTTTTCCCGGAATGTTAGGTAGCTTAGATTGTATACACTGGAAGTGAAAAAATTGTCCAATTGCTTAGGTAGGACAGTACGCAGGTCGTAGCGAAATCCCAACTATTATTTTAGAGGCAGTAGCTAACTATGATATATGGATATGTCATGCTCACTTTGGGTTACCTGGATCAAATAACAATATTAATGTGTTGGAAATGTCTCATCTTTTTTCCTATCTTACTCAAGGCAAAACGCCTCCAGCTTGTTATATCATTCAAGGAAAAAAGTATGACACAAGTTATTACTTAGCTGACAGCATATGCCCAAAGTGGTCAACTATTGTGCAAACAATTCATGTTGCCAATGGACCAAAAAAGAGTAACTATTTGCCACTAAACAAGAAAGTTGTCAGAAAGATATAGAACGTCCTTTTGTAGTTTTGCAATCAAGGGTTTGCAATTGTAACAGGACCTGTACGCTTTTAGGACAAATGTGTATTAAAAATATAATGACAACATGTATTATCTTGCGTAACATGATTATTGAGGATAAGCGTGACTTTGATGCCCCAATCCAAGAGTGTAGGGAAGCTCTAGCACTGGAGGTTGAGATGGCGAATCACAAAGAAGATTGGTTCCAAAGGTTTCTTGAGCGTCATGAACAAATTAGGGATACAACAGCGCACTATGCACTCCGTGATGTCTTAATTGAACATCTGTGAGAGCAATATAGTAATTGTGAAAATTAAGTTTGTGTTTGTTAACAAGTCGGCTTCAGTATTTGTTGTTATTAATGTATCGTTATTTATGTTAATTGAATCCCACATTTATTTTGCTGAGTTATTTAATAATTTAGATTTTCTTTTCTTTTTAACGGTATTCTTTCTTTGGTTCATTTTGAGATATAAATTATTAACCTTAACTAATTATAATTATTATACAAATTAAGTATAGTTTTGACTAAATAAAAATATTATTCATATTCTTATTCAATTAAAATAAAAGGAAAATAAAAAGAAAATAGATTCCCCTAAATATAGGGGAAATCATTGGAGAGCAACAATAGTTTCTCCTATAATTGGGGAAGGGGTTTCTCTATATTTAGGGGAAACCCCTTGCAGATACTTTAATAGCCCATTAAGTTTTTAACAGGTATATGTAACCTATTAAGCTTTCATGAGCTGTACACTGAGGTTCATTAAGCATCCCTATGGGCGTTAGTTAATGCCCAGTAAGTTCTAGTGGGTGTATCCTTTGGCCTATTAACATTTTGCTAGGCTTTATCTGGTGGTCCATTCTACTAACATTGGGCCTTAATAGCCCATTTGGTTTTAAGTAGGTTCATGGGCCCCATAAAGCTTCTCGATTTCTATTGCCATTAAGCTAATTTTGGGCTTCACAGGTGACCTGTTATGCTGATATTGGGCTTTATAGGTGACCCATTCATATTTTAAAGACAATGATATATGTCCGCCCTGCATCCACTAAATTGAATTCTTTGTATATCGTGATAAATTAGAAATAGCATTGTCATTGGGCCATTAAGCTTTCAATGAACCATATTAGTTGGCCTATCTAGAGTTTGTTGGCCCTATGCGTTGGCCTTGTAAGCTGAAATGGACCATTAGGCGTTTGATGGGGATGTATCTAGTGGCTCATTAAGCTTTTTGCTAATTTAGCTAACACTGGGCTTTAGAATGTGCCCATCAAGCTTTCTATAGGCTTTAGCTTGTGCCCCCATTGAACTTTGGATGGGCCATATTCAGTGGCCAATCAAGCTTTTTGGGCCCTATCTGTTTCTGTTTAAGGTGACATTGGGCCTTAGACAGTGACCTATTCCGCCTTGCTCGGGGAAGCTAGGCTGGATGGGGATGACCTGACCCATCCATTTTTTCCCCTCTTCTAAATTTGTTTAAAACTGAGAATACAATGATCCTAAACAACATACGGATCGAATCCATGGACTACACCACAGGCATTTGTTGTTCAAAATTTCAAAACAATCTGGATTCTATAGAATGCATTTGCCAACGGATGCTTATTTCACGTCAGCATTTGAGGTGACGACATGGTGTTAACGTACCACAAATACCTCGAAGGGAGAGGATAGGCCCAGGTTGGAGTATCAGGTATGGCACATTCTCTGCCAATGGATTGATAAGTGGTAATGGGAATGGAAATAGTCCTCCCTACCCCTAACAATTTTTATTTTATCGGTATGACAAATGAGATTTCAACCAGCACCGGCAAATTAATTGCATAATAACACTTATTATTAATAATTCTTTAATTCTAGAACCATCGAAGCTTACAATATCAAAATGCAAATAGGATAATATTTCAATACTTCGACGTAAACAAAATTACTTCCTTTTTTAACAGTTACAACTTATGGTTTCTTGCTGACACACAATTTACATGGGACTCGGACCATATGCCATTACACTTGGATCTTGGATCATAGACAAACAAATAGATACTTGTTTGTGAAGCTCACTAGACATATCCACGACGGGGATGGTAGCATCCAAATTCGAAAGCTCATCCTCGCACTCAGTATCCAATGCGGCGCTTAATTTTGTGTGCAATGAGCCAATGTCACCGGTCTCAAGGTGTTCCAATGCCTCCTCAAGCATGGTATTAACCATTTGGAAAGATTCATTACATGTTTCTTGGAGTGAGTTTTCGGTCACTGGTGCTAGATTATAATTCCCTAATGCTGATGTTACTGCATCTCTCCTTGATTTTAGGTCTTTCGCGAGGGCCAATGGATTTTTGATGGCTCTTTCCATCGCGTCATGCCAATTGGTAGCGCCGTTTACCATGGTTGTACACTCTTCAGTGTCCGGTGTGGTTTTGCAGAAAGGATTGACTTTGAGTTTTGCTGCATCGGCACCATTGTTGATAACTGTAGCGATTGCCGTCAGAAGAAGAATTGAGAAAGAAGTGAACTTTAGCGAGTTGGCCATGATAATTTTGGCTTCTCTTCTTGTCTTTTGGATTCAACAATAGACAAGAACTTCTTCTTCTTTCTCGCTTTCTTTGACAGGCCTTATCGAAGGAGTGAAATTTGTTGTTTGAAGATTAGTTTTAGTCACTCTTTTATAGCCTTGGGTGAACTTCAAGTTTTTGGTTCTCCCTACTTGTAGCAGAATTGCACAATAATATGAGGTTATGCCACCTTTTCGGATGACACAAATGGCTGATCCTCATTTTAGGATTTATGTCAATTTTCATGAAAATTAAATATTTCGATAAGTATTATAATAAATTTTTTTTGACAAAATATAAATATTATAATAAATTAATAATAATAATAACAATAATAATATATAAGTACGTAATAGATTACAAATAACGATCTAGACCGAAAATCTATTCACATAAAATCTATGTGAAAACTTTGCCGGTGTAGATGCATGCACTTTGTAGGTTGGGTGCAATTTTAGAGTTCAATTTAATTTTGATTTTTTTTTCCAAAATTAAAAGGCATTTATACTGTAAAATACTATATTTATAGAAATTGGATGATAATTTATTTATTATTTTTTATTTGAAGTTTCCTTTATACAATTAATCAAGTTTAAAAATACTGCCAATCATCACAACAATTAAGCATCCTGTCTTAGAATTGATTGATAAATGGATTGCGGCAAAATTTGCAATTTGGCACTCGCTCTCTAATTTCGGTCCATGAGTACCTTTACCCTTCTCTGATTGTGAAAGCGTGACATGAATCAAACATTTCTCTTTAATGGGACTACATAACATTTGGAAAAAATTCTAGTACTTTAGTAGTATTGAAAACTCGGTACTTCAAACAAAAGAAAAAAAAAAAAACAAGTCGAGTGTGGAGAGAGTCTCAATTTAAACAGTTAATAACTTGAGCTCTTGTATCCACTTGGCAGTCATCTATTTGCCTGGAATATTGAGTTCAGTATTTCTAGAGTATTGAAATTTTGTTCAATAGATTTCAGCCACTCAAAGTTGTTCAGGCATCTCAAATCAGTTTTTTTCTATTTTCCTTAGTTTATTTAATTACTTTTTATTTCATATTTTTTTCATTTATCCCGTTTGTAAACTCATTTTTAATGAGTTTTAATGAGATATAAGGGAGAGAATGAGTGAAGTGGGGCTATGGAGATTTGGGTATCACATATGTGTTTCATAAAATATATAAATGTAATTGGTTTGATTTATTTTTATTTAAAAATAGCATTGGTTTGCAAACTTTGCCAGCTTGTCCCTGCAACTTATTTAGCTATTCGGATTATATGTGTGGGCGCACTTCCAGCTACCATTATTGAATAAATAAACTTGTGAGTTTTTTAATCCTTCCAAAATATAGGGAAGAATCAAAGATAAAACCAAATACAATGAAGAAATCATTTTTACAAAAAAAAAAAAAAACCGAAAATTGAAAATAGAAAACTAGAAATTCCCTTTGTCGACTGGGGACTGAAGTGGATATATACATGGCTCGGAATTGTGTATATATGCCTCACAAACACAAATCACACTAAGGTAATACTCAAGATGGGCACCAACTAGGCAAGAATAACCTGAACCAATCCCAACCCAAACACCTAGGGATGGCATAATTAACAAAGAAACCCGACCCCGACGGCGACCCGCCTCAAACGGGGAGGGGAATCCCAACCCCATTAGGAAACTGGGTAGGTACGGGACACAAGAATGTGCCCCAAATAGCTAGCGGGGCTGGGACGCATGTTGGCTACTCCGTCCCGACCTGCCCCGAAGCCCGAACCTATTAAAAAAAAATAGGCTAGTATAACACTTAAAAAGAAAAGATAACTTTACAACAACATAAACTACCAAAAAAAAAAAAAAAAACTAATGCATCAAGTTTTCAGCTGCTGATTTAAGTCCACCCAACTCTGCCTTTATAGACGCACCAATCTTTCAAAGTTTGTACTACAATACTCAACCCAGTTTATGCAATAAGATTTTTAACTTGTTTTTCTATATAATAATCTCCGACCTTCTAGCAGACTCTTTGAAGTATAAAATTTTATTTTTATGTTATCACTATGTGTGATTCAATGTTAAAAAAAAAAATTTAAGTATAGGATTGTAATTATTATATTTTATTGTAAATATATTATTGTACAAGATTCAGTAATTACTGGATATTACACAAATGCTGAAGATGAAGGAACATTTTGGAGTACAATTTTATAAATAATTGAGTGTTCATTTTATGAAGTCTTGCATTATATTTGTTTTTGTTAGGACCTTAGCAAGGTGGGATTTAATGTTGTTCTTTTAAGGTGTAACTTTAAATATTTATTGTTGTAAGGTTTGAATTCGAATCTCTTAGAACATTTGGTGGGTTGTGTAATTGAATGTTTGAACATTTGAATGTTTAGTTTAAGTTAATCTTTGTTTATTTTGAATGTGTGACTTTTACAGGGTTTCTTTTTATATATAAAAAAAAATCGGGGCAGTTAATGGGGGATTTTTCCCATCCCCAGATCCGACCTGTCCCTGCCCTGGTTCAAAGGGGGGTTGGGGCGGGGACCGGGGGGTAAACGATAACGGGATGGGGACTAGGGCACCCAAACCCGACCCTGTTTCCATCCCTATCTTTACTCTCGCCTCGCGGCCAATTGGCAACAGTTAAGAGAGAAAATATAGAGGCAATCAAAGTGGTGAGGTAGAAGAGAGAGCAAATTCCCCAATATATATTCTTACTCCCTCTGTTCCAAAAAGATATTCTCCTATTTGTTTATCTATCTTAAATTATATTCTTCTTTCTTTATTTAACTTTTTAATTTTTTAAAATACACCTATTTATTGTGCATGATAATCAATAATAAAGAATATCTGGGATGAAATATTAAATAAACCAAATGGCATATTATGAAATATAAGACATTTCCAGGCATATTAATCAAGTTTTCTTAATCTATGTGAAAAATAAAAGGATAGTATCTTTGAAGTACGGATGGAGCATGTAAATAATTGGCTTAAACATGGAAGTGAATCACAAACGGCTCTTCCTCTCCACCAAAAGGAAAGTATCAATCGGCTAAAACAATACATATTTATTTATTTGTTCACAGCGAAAGACGCAAAACAAATTAAAAGCATCCCCCTCAGTTTGAATCCTCAGCCAGATAAAATAATTTGGCATTATAGTGCAAATGGGATGTACAGGGTAAAATTAGGATACAAAGTGGTTATGGAGGAATATGAAAATTTTATGTCGCTTCGTGAACAAAGGACGTGGCAGAAAATTTGGATGATGAACATACCTCCTAAGATGAGAAACTTTGTGTGCAGGGCGTGTCGTGATTGTTTGCCAACGAGAAGAAAGCTATTGGATAGAAGAATTCAAGTCCCGCCAAAGTGTGTCATATGCGAGACAATGGAGGAATCTAGTTCACATACCTTGATGGGATGTCATTTTGCCAGTGAATATTGGAGACAAACAGACTTCCGACTGGAGATCGGAAGAGCACTTTCATATAAGTCTTGGATCTTTTTGTGCCTTTGACAACAGGGCAACAAATGAAGTTTAGCAACTCTGTGCCATTGCTTGGGTGATTTGAAAGCAAAGGAACTGCAAACTGTGGCCAGGTAAGCATCGACCACCTTTGCAAACTATCCAAAATGGTCTCTATGCTCTCTATGAATGGCAAGAAGCTAGGAAACCGGACAACTTAGTAAGGTAGCCGAGAGTACAACAGCCTTGGAAGAGACCGGAGGCTAGTTACTTAAAATGCAACACTGATGCAGCAGTTTATGGGAAGGGCCATGGTATTGGAATTGGAATGATTCTTAGTGATGAAGAAGGTCGATTCGTTAGCAGTCATATGCAGACATTACTAGCAAGTTTCAATCCAAAAGAAACCGAGATATTTGGACTTAGAGAGATGATGAAGTGGCTTATGGAAGAAGGTTATTTGAATATTATTTTCGAGGTAGATGCAAAAGCCATAGCCGATGCACTGCAAGTCAAAGTAGAAGATCAGTCGGAATATGGCCTTATGGTAAGGGATTGCAGGCTATTCTTAGGTCTGAGCCATAATTTCAAGATTGTATCTGTTATGAGGGAGGCCAACGGGGTTGCTCATGAATTGGCTCGACGTGCTTGTCTCTATAATAGTCCATGTACTTTAAATGAGCCCATGCGATGGTTGCTACAATTTTTAAATCACGATGTAAAGGATGATTCGATATCTAATGAGAATTAATCCTTTTTCCTCCAGAAAAAAAAAAAAGTTAAAGGTGTTGTATCGGTCAGATTGGAAGACTATTCCTTTGCTCAGATTGGAATCAAATTTACTATTAAATTGGTAAATCATTCATTGGCTAAATTAGAAAAAATCATACCATTAAATTGGTAGATCATTCCATGAACATCTTAGAAATTATCTTACCATTAAATTGACAGACGACCCCGATAAGATGATACATTAATTAAACAATCAATATGATACAAGGCAATTAGAAAAGAGAATCTAAAACCAACAAACAACAACATTAATCAAAGAGAATTTGATTTCATATGCAGTACATATACTAATCCATAAGAAAGAATCAAAGTAAATAAACAAAGTCATGTGGTTTAAAAAGAATTTTGAGTTATCGTGTTGATAACTTGTTGTGAAAAAGAGACAAAATAAAGAAAAGATAAATGATCAACTCCCTCTTTTTTTTTTTTCTTTTTTGAGGAGAGATACGTGATCAACTCTTAAAATTATACGTGTACATGTCATAATGTAGGGTAAAGACTCTTATTTATAGATACAAATCTAGAATTTCAGGGGGTAAAACGACATATCTAGAGTTTCGAGGTAGGATAGTCATTCACCATATATGTAATTTATTTACAATGATTAATTAGTATTTTTTTTAATTTTTTTGTCTCGATATTCTTAACATTACATTTTTCCTTGAGGCTAGAACTTTAGTTCATAAAATTTTGGTTAATTGTAGCTAAAAGAAATTTTTTCGGGTTTATTCCCAGCTACACCCGTGCTTCGGGTGGGAATTCAGTCAACCCCTTTAATGTGGTTATCATAACAGCCATTAAAGGACATTTGTACAAATTATTATCCAGAACATCTATCATTTATAGTTGATTTTTTTTTTTCAATATATGAGGGGAGATTGGGGAGGGGAGGGATATGTGTTATTTGAGCCCGAGATAACAGGGATATATGGAGTTTATTAGTATTAACTTCAAGGAAGATGCTCTTTACTACAAACAAAAAGGGAAGAGTGATGATATTTATTTAATTAGCATTATTATTGCATTACGATATGGATAGATGTGTGCATAAATAATATATAGCAATATTTATGTACTAATGTGCAATGAGAGAATGAAAATCAGATTGGAGATGATAAAAAGCATTATTCAAAGGAAAAATAACGGCACATTATACTTTTTTTAATAAATAAATACATTACATTTTATTTATATATCAAAACAACGTTGTTTTATAGCTTATAGATGTCGAGGCACCACATGCTAATGTGATGGGGGTATTTCCCTCACTTGACCAATATTAATTTGTAATTCTTTCCATTTTATCAATGTACATAGCTCACGCTATAGAGTTGATCCTAATTAAACGCTATAGAGTATTTTTATTTTTTTTTCAATACAAGGTTGGGATTGTAGAGGTGGGAGGGTGATTTGAACCCAACTAAATATACATGCAAAGGGTATTTTTACTACTAGGACAACCTTCCTTAATCTCTTTGCTTTTAATTATATTGAACGCGATATATACTCTGTTAAAATGAAGACAAAGATTCAGGCCACTTACACAAAATTTGAGTTCCCTTATATGTCAAGCGAGTAATTAGAACGTGCGTTGCATGTTGTACGATAACATATAGATAATGTAATAGACAAATACTTAGTATGGTGAAATAATTAATTTTGAATCACTGGATTCTTATAATTGTTGATGGTACATTTAAAATTATGATATTATTGTTACATCCAATTCAATAAAAAAGTTTATAGTCATTTATGATACGAGCCAAGGCGGGAGCCCTCAAATAGATCTACTTTATATGCCCGTTGGACCAATCACAAGAGAAAGAACTAATAAAATCAAAGATACTATGGTGGGATTAGTCCAAGATTTGGGGCATCATATTTATCCAATGGGTTCGAAAGGATTAGAGCTTAGATTGAGCAAAGGAGAAGAATTCAATTCAAGCGAGATGAATTTAATTCAAGTCCAGACCGAATCTGCAAGAAATCTAGAGGTCAAGGACTAAATTGAGGGAAAACAAAACTTGAAAGGCTGAGGTGAAAGAAAAAACAAACACACAGAATTTTGACAGAACCGTGTGGCTACACGAAAGGCTCATGCGGCCGTACAGAAGGAAAAATTTGCACAGATTGTGCAATTTTTTAGGCAAAAACGTGGGACGGCCGCCCTCTAACACTGTGCGCCCGCATAGCTTGCCAACCACGACTTTTTTGCCAATTCCATATTTTCCTTTAATTTATTTCTTTTCTTGGTTTTTTCTTGTTCCCCAAAGACTACTTAGAGTTCCTAGATACTATATTAACGGGTTCATTCCATTGTAACTATTATTTAACAATCTTGTGAGTTTAATATCATTGTGAGGAAATTTTCTCTCAATTGTCTCGTTTGAATTTAAACAATCCGAACTTATGAAAGAGCATGATTAACTCTTTGTGGCATTCACACCACTATTGGTTCCGGGTTCCTCATCTTCAGGGGTTATTGGTTTAATATACTAATTGTCTTTCAAGTCGAGAATCGCGTGGGCCGTTAGGGATACCAAATCACAACTAGGCAATTGGCTTTTCTGGGTTGATCTCCAATCTCGTGTAGGTTCCTTTGGCGTAGTTCCATTGCGAGTTTCATATCAGTTGGTATCAGAGCGCCAGGCTCTAATTGTCTGGTATATCCATTATTTGTTTCTCAATTCGAATTCGTTCTTTATTGAAAAAAAAATTTTGGAAAAAAAAAACAAATCGTCCAATTCTATTACTTGAATCTCGTGTCTTTAAGTTATTAAAAAACAAAAAAAAAAACTTAAATTACAACTTTTGCTTCTGCCTTGCCGTGAAATTCCAAGAGAAAAAAATCCATCATTGTCATTCTTAGTTACTCTTTGTTTCTTGGATACATTCCTATCCTTATTGGTGGTAGTGTGAACTAAGTGAAGGATATCACTGCTTAGGTGAGAATTGAGAGGCTAGAGTGGTAAAAGGTAGTGTGGGTGAGACTATTATCGGGTAAGAGCCTAGTGTGAGTGAAACATGAGTGATTCAAAACACGTGAGGACACTTGCACACACAATTGCACACCATGTTAGAACATAATTCTACTGCTGGACAAAACAACAATGCACAACTTGATGAGATGAGGGCTATGGTTAGGGAGATCGTAGATGAGGTGAGATAAGAACTACAATTACAAATGGTGAGAATAGAGAATAAGATGGCTAGATTAGAAGCTGCTCGGGTCCCACAACAAAGAGGAAATAATAATGGGCCGAGGTGACAACAAGTAAATAGGATGGCGGAAGGCAATGAATTTGAGTTAGGTGATGGAGGAGATGAAATCAATTGGGAGAATGAAGGAGCTACGAGAGGTCATTGGGATAATCGGTGGGAGCGAGGTGAACTTAGGTAGCGGAATGGAGAAGATGGCAATGTGGGGAATGTCAAAATCAAAATTCCTCAATTTCAAGGTAAGAGTGATCCTGAAGCTTACCTTGAGTGAGACAAAAGGGTAGAACTAGTGTTTGATTATCATCAATTTTCAGAGTTGAAAAAGTTGAAATTGGTAGTTATGGAATTCATTGATTATGCATTGAGTTCATGAGATTAGTTGGCTAGTAGTAGAAGGCGAAATTATGAGGACCTTGTAGAATCTTGGAGGGAGTTAAAAGCCATTATGCGAAAAAGGTTTGTCCCTACCCGTTATTATAGGGAACTTTACCAAAGGCTTCAAAATCTAACCTAGGGGTCAAGGAGCGTGGAGGACTACTATAAAGAAATGGAAGTAGCCATGGCTAGGGTGAATTTAGTGGAGAATAATGAGGCGACTATGGCGCGCTTTTGAGTGGATTAAATAGGGAAATAGCCAATATAGTGGATCTTCAATATTACGTGGATGTAAATGAGTTAGTCCATAAAGCTGTAAAGGAGGATAATCAGTTGAAAAAAAGGGGCATCCTTAAAACCATCCATGGGGTCTAGTGGAGTTTGGAAACCTAAGTGGGGAGACAACAATAAGGGTAATAACAAGCCCCCTTGGAGGGGAAAGAATGAGCCACCGAAGGGGAATCAAGTAATGGATAACAAGGGAAAGGCTAAACGATAAGTTCAACCCCTGAGGAATCGGGATATAAGGTGCTTTAAGTGCCAAGGTCTTGGGCACATGGTGGCGGAGTGTCCTAATACGTGTATTATATTAATGAGGGAGGATGGAGAAGTTGAGACTAAAGGAGAGGAAGTGGAAAAGCCTTGTTATGATGATGAGTCTAGTGAAGATCCCAAGGCTATTGGGTTGATGCCAGTGCCAGAGACTTCAGTTTCTAGGCGACCCTCAACACACAAGTTAAAGTGGATGACAATACGCTACAACGGGAGAACATATTTCCTACAAGGTGTTGGGTAAGTAGTACACCTTGTAGTATGATTATTGATGGAGAAGTTGTACCAAGGTCGCTAGTATTCTGCTTGTAGAGAAGCTTGGGTTAACTATAATTAAATACCCTAAACCGTATAAGTTCCAATGGCTTAACGAATCAGAAGAAGTTAGGGTGAATAAGCAGGTGTTGGTGACTTTTTCCATAGGGACATATACAGATAAGATCTTGTATGATGTGGTTCCTATGCAAGCTACACATATTTTGTTGGAAAGACCTTGGCAGTATCATAGAAAGGCGATGCATGATGGGTACAAAAACCGTTATAGTTTCAAGGTAGATGGAAAACCGGTTACACTTGCTTCCTTGACTCCACAACAAGTTTTTGCAGATCAAATGAAATCAAAAAGTGAGGTTGAGGAGAAAAAGAGAAAAATAAGAGAGAAAGGAAAAGAAAGTAAGGCCTCGAAATTGAGTGGAAAATGAGAGAGAAAGAAAAAGAGAGTTCAAGGGGAAAATAAGTGGCGTTGAAAAAGCAAAAGGAGAGCTGAGTGAAAAGAGTAGAGAGGGTAAGAAAAAAAGTGTTTCTTTGTAAAAAAGAGTGAGATATCGAGGGCCCTTTTGGAAAACCAACAACTTATTTTGTTGGTGTACAAAAAGTTATGCCTTGTACTTGATGATTCTAACTCTTCCCTCCCCTGTTCGGTTATTTCTCTTTTGCAGGATTTTGAAGATATCTTACTAGAGGAACTACCAAGCAGATTGCTACCAATTACGGGAATCGAGCACCAAATTGACTTTGTTCCGGGTGCCGTGATTCCAAACTGACCCGCTTACCGAAGTAACCCAGAAGAGACAAATGAGAAGCAAAGGCAAGTGGAGGAACTCATGAGTAAGGAGATCGTTAGGGAAAGCATGATCCCTTGCACAGTCCCAATTCTGCTTGTTCCTAAGAAGGATGGGACTTGGAATATGTGCATAAATTGTCGTGCTATAAACAACATCACGGTAAAGTATTGTCATCCAATTCCAAGGCTAGATGATATGTTTGACGAACTTTATGGTGCTAAGATTTTTACTAAAATTGACTTAAAAAGTGGCTATCATCAAATTCGCATGAAAAAAAAGAGATGAATGGAAAACAGCTTTTAAAACTAAAATATGGCTTGTATGAATGGTCAGTTATGCCGTTTGGTTTTACAAATGCACCTAGTATATTTATGCGTTTAATGAATCACGTTTTACGTGTTTTCATCGGGAAATTTATGGTGGTGTATTTTGATGATATTTTGATTTACAGCGGGGATTTAGACAATCATGTGAAACACCTCAAGAGCATGTTTGAGGTCCTAAGAAAAGAAAGTTGTATGCTAATCCTGATAAAAGTCATTTTTGTTTGGACAAAATTGAATTTCTTGGTTACATGGTTAGTGCTAATGGGATAGAGGTTTATGGGGATAAAATTAAGACGATTAAAGATTGGCCAACCCCTAAGAGCATAACTAAAGTTAGGAGCTTTCATAGACTTGTTAGTTTTTACTGTAGGTTCGTTAAGGATTTCAGTACACTAGCAGCACCATTAATTGAGATAATCAAGAAATCGGTAGGATTTAAATGGGGTAGTGAGCAAGATCTTGCTTTCCAAACTATAAAAAAAAGGTTGTGTTCTGATCCTGTTTTAGTTTTGCGTGATTTTTCTAAAAATTTTGAAATCGCATGTGATGCGTCGAGAATAGGTATGGATGCTGTTTTGATGCAGGAAAGGAAGCCAATCGCATTCTTTAGTGAGAAGCTCAACGGTGCAACACTTAACTATCCAACATATGACAAGGAGCTGTATGCATTAGTGAGAGCTTTGGAAACCTGGCAGCATTATCTGTGGCCAAAGGAGTTCGTGATCCACACTGATCATGAATCATTGAAACATCTAAAGGGGCAACTTAAGTTGAACAAGCGTCATGCTAAGTGGATGGAATTTATCGGAACCTTTCCCTATGTGATAAAATACAAGCAAGGAAAGGAAAATGTGGTAGTTGATGCTCTTTCAAGAAGGCACACCCTAATTTCTACCTTAAATGCTAGGTTGTTGGGATTTGAATATGTGAAGGACTTGTATGTGAATGATCCTGATTTTTCTAGTATTTTTGTGTCTTGTGAAAAGGGGGTAATTGACAAATTTTATAGGCTAGAGGGTTATTTGTTTAAAGAAAATAAATTGTGTGTACCCACTAGTTCTATGCTAGAGTTGTTAGTTAGGGATGCCCATGGTAGCGGTTTGATGGGTCATTTTGGTATTCAAAAGACCTTAGATTACTCCAGGAACACTTTTATTGGCCTACAATGAGAGGGACGTGAAGAGACTTTGTGGAAATTGCATAACCTGCAAAAAGGTCAAGTCTCGGGTGTTACCTCAAGGTTTATGCACACCTTTAACGGTGCCTAATGAGCCTTGGGTAGATATATCTATGGATTTTATTTTGGGTTTACCTAGAACTAAAAGTGGTAAAGATTCAATATTTGTAGTGGTTGATAGGTTTAGTAAAATGGCTAGATCGGAAGAGCATTTTATCAGACGTGTGCTCTTCCGATCTGCCTGTCACAAAACTGATGATGCTATACATATAGCAAATCTTTTCTTTAGGGAAATAGTGTGATTCCATGGGATTCCTAAAAGTATTGTTTCAGATAGGGATGTGAAGTTCCTTAGCTATTTTTTAGAAGATATTGTGGGGTAAGTTAGGAACCAAGCCATTATCCTCTACTACTTGTCACCCACAAACCGATGGTCAAAGCGAATTAGTGAATGGGACTTTGACTCAATTATTACACAATGTTATTAAGAATAATTTAAAAAGTTGGGAGGAGTGTTTGCCTTTTGTTGAATTTGCGCATAATCATACTGTTCATTCTTCTACTGCATTCTCACATTTTGAGATTGTTTATGGATTTAACCCTTTGACCCCGTTGGATTTGATTCCTCTACATGTGGATGAAAGGGCTAGTTTAGATGGTAAGAGAAAGGAGGAGCTGGTAAAATCGCTTCATAAGAAGGTGAAATCACAAGTTGAGAAACGAAATGAACAATATATTTCTAAGGCAAACAAAGGCAGGAAAATCACATTTGAACCCGGAGATTGGGTTTGGCTTCACTTGAGGAAGGAACGATTTCCTAAGCAAAGGCATTCCAAGTTACAACCAAGAGGAGATGGTCCCTTTCAAGTCATCGCGAAGATCAATGATAATGCATATAAATTGGGTTTTCTTGGTGAGTATAATGTTTCTACTACTTTCAATGTTAGTGATCTCATTCTGTTTGATGTAGGTGGTGATTCGTGGACAAATCTTCCTGAAGAGGGAGAAGATGCTACGAGCCAAGGCGGGAGGCCTCAAATAGATCCCCTTCATGTACCCGTTAGACCAATTACAAGAGCAAAAGCTAATAAAATCAAAAATGCTATGGTGGGATCAGTCCAAGATTTGGGGCATTATAAGTATCCAATGGATTCGAAAAGATTAGAGCTTGGATTGAGCAAAGGAGATGAACTTAATTCAAAAGAGATGAATTTGATTCAAGTCTGGACGGAATCTGCAAGAAATCTAGAGGCTAGGGACTAAATTGAGGGAAAACAAAACTTTAAAGGTTGAAATGAAAGAGAAAACAAACGTACAGAATTTTGGCAGAACCGTGCGGCTTCCGATCTCCCACAGAAGGCTCATGTGGCCACACAGAAGGGAAAATTTGCGAAGATTGTGCAATTTTTTAGGTTGGAAAGTGGGATCGGGCGCCCTCACCATGGTGCTCCCGCACAGCTTGCCAACCGCGACTTTTGTGTCAATTCCGTATTTTCCTTTAATTTTATTTCTTTTCTTGGTTTTTTCTTGTTCCCCAAAGACTACTTAGGGAGATCGGAAGAGCACACGTCTGTCCTAGATACTGTATTAACAGGTTCATTCTATTGTAACCATCATTCAACAATCTTGTGAGTTTAATATCATTGTAAGGAAATTTTCTCTCAAACTGTTTCATTCGAATTTGATCGATCCGAACTTATCAAAGAGCGTGATTAACTCTTTGTGGCGTTCACACCGCTATCGGTTTCGGGTTTCACATCTTCGGGGGTTATTGGTTTAATATACTAATCGTTTTCAAGTCGAGAATCACGTGGGTCGTTAGGGATTCCAAATCACAATAGGGCAATTGGCTTTTCCAAGTTGATCACCAATCTCGTGTGAGTTCCTTTGGCGTAGTTCCATTGCGGGTTTCGCATCAATTTATGATTTCTTTAAAAAAATAAAGTTATTTAAACAAACCACTTATAAAATATTAATTCAAAGTAATGACCTACACTTGCTTAGTATTTAATATTGTGGTTTTAAACTTGAAATTGAATTGAAATTAACCATAATAAACAGTAAAAATTAATATAGGAGTTTGAAATTAAATAGTACACTGATTGGAATTAAAAAAAATGATGTGTGCAAAGAAGTAAATACAGAATTTGAAATTTAAAAAAAAATCAACTAGGAGTTATAATTTATCACACTAATTATTTTAGGGGAGTTATGTAATAGGAGGTACAATTGTAATTTCAATTTTCAAACTTATTATTAAAATAGTGGCTGAAATTGAAATTAACCGCAATAAATACTACACTAAAAATTAAGCTTTATATTGAATTGAGCTTAACCATAATAAACACTAAAAATGAATCTTGATATTGAAATTAAATACTACATTAAAAAATATTAAATAATTATTTATGTTCACCCCCCCCCCAAAAAAAGAAAAAGAAAAAAATGCATATTTCTGGAGAAATTTATGTGCTCAACTAAAATAATTAAATAATTATTTGTGTTCATAGTACCCAATATTTGTTTTGAGTCACATATATTAATTTAATCACTTTAACATTGTATTACTTAGGACTATCACATTAACAAAATTATGATTGTTTCAAGGGAATTGTGATATTATTTTAGTTTCTTCATAAGTTTTTAAATATGTAATTAAAAGTATTAACTTGAAGGATGACATAGGCTAGCTTAATTTCTATTTAACTTAATATTCTATTTAACAGAGCGTAATAAATGGGGAGTAATAATAAGAAATAAGGACAAATTGGGAATACAAAAAAGGTAGGGAAAAATATAAAATCTAAATGTTTTACAAGGATTTCATATTTTATATATTAGTGATTAGTATAAATAATATATATATGGGGCGGTTTGGATTACCAATATATTTGATATATAATTTTGACAAATCACCACAACCCTTAGATTAAAAAAATCCAATGGATTAAAACTAATATAATAGTAAATCAATTGAAAGCCTTATTCCATCAACCAAACAATCCAATTTAAATCCCAGTTGGGTTTCGCCTTCTCTCTCCCCGTGGGATCCATCCACTGTGAACGTCCAAAATCAATTCTAGAAGGCTGAGGTCTTCAAAATCAATTCTCAGCAGAGACACGACGGCAATGGCGACGGGAAGCCTTGAAAGTACGACCAATGAAACTATATATGCCGCAATATATATGCTGCAATCAAGTCTCTATGCATTGAGAATGATTAATAGAAAATACCTATTGAAAGTACAACCAGCAATTGTTTTGAAGCCTTGTTTCAGAAATATATATGCATTAAGAATGATTAATAGAAAATAGCTTCAAAAATTTATATATGCGTTAAGGACGTCACGGTGGATGGAACGGACTTGAAGAGAGAAAGTGAAACCCAATTAGGATCTAAATTGGA
This sequence comes from Nyctanthes arbor-tristis, assembly GCA_963692815.1. Lineage (NCBI taxonomy): Eukaryota > Viridiplantae > Streptophyta > Magnoliopsida > Lamiales > Oleaceae > Nyctanthes > Nyctanthes arbor-tristis. The sequence goes on along the minus strand of CAVNYN010283150.1, from coordinate 17,656 downwards.
GTGTGTGGTTGATGGAATAGGGCTTTAAATTGATTTAGTATTACTAGTTTTAATCCGTTGGATTTTTTTAATCTAAGGGTTGTGGTGATTTGTCAAAATTATATATCAAATATATTGGTAACCTGAACCGTTACGATATATATACACACACACACATACATATTTATATATGATTAAAGGCTACTATTTGCAATATAAGGCCATTCGTGGCTTAAAACTCGGACCGGTTAGCATCCCACCTAGACTTGACCAAGTCCAGGCCTGAAAAATAGTATCTACCAGCAACGAACGCACAAATTTCACTACGAACAAGGATGGCCTCAATGTAGAATATCCAAAAATAAGAATAGGCTGGGCAATGCAATATAAAAAGGCCAGATTCCTAAAGAATAAATCATTCAATCTTCTCCAATCCTAATAAAGACAGATTACATATAGAAAAAGAAAAGTTCTCTTTATAGTAGAAAATCCAAAAGGATGGCGTCTCATAAGTTCAATTTTCTCGCATTGGTTCTCTTTTTGGCTACACTGGCCTCTGTTTTAAGCTATGGAGTTGCACAAAATGATTTTTGCCTGAGTTCACAAGACGAGATGCTGTGCAATACCATGGTTGGCGAAGCAAAGAACTGGCACGATGCCATGAAAAATGTCATAAGGCTAACGCTATTCTCCGCCAAGGATTTGCGAGCCAAGAGCGACACTATTGCATTACAAATACCTAACGAACCGAAAAAAGACGCCATCCAGAAAACATGCCAAGAATATTCCAAGAAAGCCACTGACCTGCTTAAAGAGGCACTTAACGTTCTTGAAACCGGTGACAACGGCATGCTAAAAAAGAAACTAAACGATGCTATGAAAACAGAGTGTTATGATCAATTTTCAACAGCAGCTAAAACTTTTGTCCCTCTAGTTGGTACGGCAAAGCAACTATTGGATAGCATCAATGTTTGCTTGGCGGTAGCGGCAGAATATGTCAAGCCATAGATATCGATCGAGGAAGCATCAATAAACAGTCCGCAAATGCAGGGTTGGATGCAATTTTTTAGAGTTTCATTTTTTTTTCCTTTTTTTGTATGTAAGTTAATAAGTTTCTAGCCTTGTGCCCACCGTTTTGGGTGGAAAATAAAGTTTAATTAAATAATAGCAGAATTCATTTTACATCTCACTTAAAAAATGTATCCTAAGATTAGCCAAACAACAGGAAAGTAACTAATACACGATTGTTTGGACATTGCCCTTCGAGACTTGGGTTTACAAATAATACGGGATTATAATTAATAGAGATTCGCACACGAATTAACCATTTAGGAAAGTAATACTAGCAGAATTCATTTTGCATCCCACTTAAAAACTCTATCCTAAAATTAGCCAAATAACAAGAAAGTAATTAACTAATACATGTTGGTTTTTGGACATTGCCATTTGAGAAAGACTTGAGTTTGTAAATATATAATATGATGAGATTATAAAAGGAGATTCGCGTACGAATTAACCATTTAGGTACACAATTAAAGAAATTCTTCAAGTTCTATAATTGACTTAAACGAACAAGAAAAATAAATAAACGATTAAATAGTATAAAAATTGAATAAACCCCGCATAAACTCTTATTTTTTTCTTCAACATTGTCAAATAATGCATATCTATTTTGTTTATGGTCCAGAAGGTAGTGTGAGAATCTGTGATCAGCCCTCTAACGGGGTTATCTTAAACCCATTTATAACCCAATTACAGGGGTTAAACAAATTGTTATCTAAAAGTATCATTTAATTGCTTTTTGGCAACAGGAATTTACTACCCTAAAGAAAAATGCTTTCTACTTCAAACAAAAGGAAATTGTAATGTCACTTATCTAACTGGCATCATTATATCAGGATATATATATATATATATATGATGGATAGATAAGCATAAATATACAGAAATATTCATTTATGAATATATAATAAGCAAATGACAACTAGATTAGAAACAATGGCGGATGTAGGAAATGACAATTAGAAAAATATTTCAAATTTTATAACAAAGAAAAAGAAATTTATAGATCACCTTTAGTTGAACTAGATTTTTTCTTCGTTACAATTTGTTTAAAAAAAAAAATTAGATATGCCGACTTGGGATGATAAAAAGCATTATTCAAAGGAAAAATAGCACATGCTAAATTAATCTTGGGCTATTTCCTTCATCCCATCAGTATTAATTTTCTATGCTTTCCTCTCAATTTTATCAATGTACGTAGCTTGTGCTTGTGAAGTTGATCCTAAAACACAAAATTGAACCAAGATTGCGAAATTGTCCCTAGCTATTTAGATTATATACTTCCAGCTGTCATTATTGAATTAATAAACTTGTAAGTTTTTTAATCCTTCCAAAATACAGGGCATAACCAAAGATAAAACCTAATACAATGAAAAAATCAAATGTGCGAAAAACATAACCGAAAATAGAAAACGACAAATTCCATTTGTCGACCTGCGATTGAAGTGAATTTACACATGGCTCATATTTGTGTATATATGCCTCACAAACACATATTACACTAAGATAACGTTTAAGTCTTAAGACTAGGATTGGCACCTGCCGGCTAGGCAGAGAATAACCTAAATGGAACAATCACAAACGCCTCTTCCACCAAAAGGAAAGTGTCAATTGGCCAAAACAATATATTTATGGGTTAATTTCACAAATCGTCTCCAATCTTTGGGTAAAGAACTGGTTTCGTCCTCAACCTTTTTTTAAGACACCCCACATCACTCAACCTTTGATAAATACACGCAAATCGTCATTTTTTCTATTATTCCATAAAATTCTTAACAAAAATGACGATAATACCCCTTAAATTTTTTAAAATTTTTAAAAAATGTTTAAAAATAATAAAAAATTAAGAAAAAACACCCAACCCACCTCACCCCCCAAGTTTGGATTTGCCACCGGAAATGCTGCTATTCCAGCAGTCGGCCATTCCGTCATCGGAGTGGCAGCATTCTGGAGGCAAAAATGGGGGGGGTGAATCCCCCCATTTGCTGCCAGAAACGGCGGTCAATGCTGCCGTTTCCGATAGCCAAAATGCTGCCAAAATGGCAGCAGTGCTGCCATATCCGGCAACACAAATTGGGGGTGGGGGTCTTCTCCCATTTTGCACACAAAATTGGGAGAGACTCCCTCCCCATTTTGACCACTAGAAACCACAGCCAATGTTGCCATTTTCGGCAACCAAAGTGCTGCCAAAATGGCAGCACAATGGGGGAGTCTCTCCCCTATTTTGTGTGCAAAATGGGGAGATACTCCATTTTTGTGTGCAAAAATATTGTCATTTCCCGTAGCAAATGACAGCGAGAATCCCCCCTTTTTGGCTGTCGAAATACTGCCATTCCAGTGGCAGAATGGCTGGCCCCCAGAATGGCAGCATTTCCGGAGGCCAATTTTGGGGTGGGGGAGAGAGAGAGGGAGAGGTGGGTGGAGTGACGTAAGTGCTTTCCCTTTTTTATTTTTTTAAACCTTTTTTTAAAAATTTAAAAAGTTTAAGGAATATAATCGTTATTTTGTTAAAAATTTTATGGAATAGTGTAAAAATGACAATTTGTGTGTATTTATCAAATGTTGGAGGCAGGGGATGTTTTAAAAAAGGTTGAGTACGAAACTGATTATTAACCTAAAGGTTAGGGACAATTTGTGAAATTAACCCTATATTTATTTATCTCATTTTTCCAATCAACCAGTTAAGTGGTCGTTTTGGTCGATTCGTTGAATAATTGTGCTTAACACGTTGCTTCTAAATTAGTTTCTAACATCTTACTCGTGGTGTCTCTCTTTTCCAAGCTTCTTGGTTGTAACTTTGGCACTCATTGAATTTTCCAATTTTCGACAAAAGCTTATGGATACAATAAGGCTATTAGGTATCACAAAATAACTAACAATTTTTAATACTAGTGAGTTCCAATTTTTGTTATTTCATGAATTTTCGCTTGAATTCTTTATTTCGCTTTGTGTCAATAATTACATATATTGTAGCACATACTACTTCCACCCAGTGTGAGAATATAGTGCTAGAACATTTTTAGATTTATCTGGGTGCATTTGGAAAGGTGCTTATTTTCTCTCCTCATTAATCACTACTAATTAAGTGTTGATTAATTACTTTCTTTCAGTTTTTACTTTTCAATGTCATACCTTTAATCATCTTCAAAATTATAGAAAGAAGGGAATGAGTACGAAGTACTCAGTGAGTAATAAAACCCCTTTGATTCACCTTTTATTTGAAAGATTTATTTTCAAGGAAAGCATTCAATACACAAAGCTTTTCGGGCCTTATTACTAGTTAAACTACTACCCGTGGTACGCTCAAGAGTCATATCAATTCAATCAATTCAATCATGGCCATGTACAATTAAGTGGATCCACAATGGTTTACCCTTATCGAAGTTTCAATTCAAAGCAAATACCACACTAATCTTCTCTTTCCCGGGATCATTGAATAGGTCATAGTGTAGGAAATAATTCAAAGAAATTCAATACAAAACGGGTGGAGCAACTAGTGATTCAAATACAATAATTCGATATTTCTTTTCAAGGCATCTATCCATATTTGTCTCATGGAATATTTTAATTAAAATCATGCTTATCGTATCAAAACATCATAAATGTAAAAAGGGAATCAAAGCATTAGTTACTCGCTTCTTTAACTAGATTTTTCCAAATATTCCTTGAGTTGTTAATAAATGCCCTCAAAACTTTCATTTTCCTTGATCAAAGTGATATTTCAAGTTGTATTTATTATATATATGAAGAGAGGTTATTTCCAAGTGTAAAACTAAGTGTTTGGTAGGCTTTAAGGGTTATTTTCCTCCTCTCACTTTATTTGGACAAATTTCTTTTATTTTTGAAGCTCTCCATACTCACTAATAAGAAGCAAAGCATGAGAAGAAAAAGCCAAGATATGGAAGTAGGAAGGAAGAGAGAGATAGGGACGTAGACAGTGAGAGGAAAGGGTAGGGTTGGTTGGGGGTTGATTGTGAATTCTTCATTTCCTCCCTCCTATTTATAGTTGCCGGATTTAACTATTAATAAATCTTTGAATTCCGCTAATCCGTAGCAACAAATGGAATGTTATGGCGTCGTACACTTGGTGGCATGTTGGCAAATTGCTCAAGAAGTCTTTATACTTTGGGTTATCTTATGATTAAGTCATAACGTTTTAATTCTTATTACTTGAGCCCTTTCACTCACTAGGGTTTTACATTTAGGTTATCAATTTTCCAAAATGTTAACCAATAATCACATTCTTTACCTCTAGACTTCCTTGAGTCACAATTCTTTGAATTCTTGTAACATTTCAAACGGTTAATAGCAAACTCATGTGTTTAAAAAATCATTATCAATACATTCTCGATAACCACATTCTAATTCCTATTCATTGTCCAAGTATCAATCATGTTGTCAATAATTATGTTCTAGTTCTTGACATTTATGTGCATAACATTCTCGCAATATTTCAAATACGGTTTCATTGTCACATTTCAATTTTTGTCATTTGATTGAGTGGCAACTCTCAACTTTGCAATCCAATACAATTATATTATCACGATCTTTTCCTTGGTATTCATTCGAGTGAAAAGTCTTGCAATTTTACCATTGCAATTCAATTCGATCACTTTATCATAATCTTATAACCTTTCAATGGATGCAAATGCAAACAACTCTTTCATTATTATCAAAATGACAATTATATTACATAATTTGTTTATAAGATTTTTGCGGGATGGTACAATCTATCCCCCTTAAATGAATTTTGTCCTCGAAATTCGCAAAGCGTTGTGGGAATAACTATTATTTTCAAAAGCATAGTGCACAACTGGATAGTTTTTATTTCAATGAAATGCTTCCACTGTGCACTCTCATTTCCGGCTCATGTATGAGTTTTCCATATATCTTCAAAATCAAATTTGTCTTCCCTACTTAAGTCAAATATACCATAAGTTCAAAATTGGGTTGAGCAAATATTCAAATATTTAATAATCCATTTAAACAAAGTTCTATTTAGACTTTATTCAGAGTGGGTTCAGGCTGCCAGTAGATCATTTGCCAATAACAATTAGCAAAATTTGATTTCTTGAATCGTATTCTTTCAAGACTATTTCAAGTTTATTCTCAATTTCAAGCTAGTGTTCTATACTTCTTGCATTACATTGAACTTCAAAATTTCATTCTTGAGCTCTAAATCAAGTGACAAGGACTAAACAAGACAAGTAGGGGAAAAACCAATTGGCTTTGACAAAGTAGAAGAATGTGAGGATGAAAGAGAGAGAGCAAAACAATTAATGCCAAAACTATGGATAAGTTGGTGGCTCATATAATTTAACAAAGCCAAAAGGAACATAAGTCGAAACATGAAGGGAAGTGGGGTGGGTACATGGACAAAATTACTTCAAATTTACATCAATCAATTGCCAAGTTAGTAAGGCTTCTTAAATCTCAAAAAAAAAAACTATTGTCCATAGGCAATGATCAAACAATTTCATGAGCTCGATTAAAACAATATCGAAAGGCATTGGACGGAGACATGTAGTCAAGAAAAGCAATATAGTAATAGAGGCCAAAAGGATTCCTAAAAGTCAAGTGGACAATCAACAATGATCAAAGATAGATGAGGGAAAGAAAAAGAAAGGAGAAAGAAACAAATTCTTCCCAAATTTCAATTTTTTTTTTCCAAGATATTAATATCGATTCATATATTAAAGGCATTTTGGAGAACAAATAAATCATAGGGCCATTGGCATGAGCAAAGTCAACAAGGAAAATAACAAATAATTGAGAATTGCAGAAGAGTTAATGTTCTTAATAATCAAACCAGGTTAAAGGGGACAAAGGCGGAAACATGGAGTCCTTTGTCAAATAAATAAGGTTTTCGAAATTATAAAGAGAATAATTGTTATCGATAGGCAATAATCAAACAATTTTAGGAGTTCAATGCAATGGTAACAAAAGACATTAAACAAAGGCCTATAGTCAAGCAAAGGCAATAATATAGAAACCCAAATGATATTCCAAGATTTCAGGTAGACAGTCAAGGACAATCAATAACTGAGGTCGATTCATATGTCGAAGGAAAGTCTTTGCCAATTGGTTTCCATTTTATCAAAGAGATTTTTATGGTTGAGTTACTCTTAAGAATAACACAGGACAAAGTTTAAAATCAAGTGAAGGGTTAACAAGAAATTCAGGTCTCAAAGTGAAGAGGCTATTATTATCAGAGAAATGTTTCCAAGTTCAATCAATAGAAGTATCGTTGACGAATAGAGCACAATGGATTTGTTAAGGATACATTGGGAGAAGAAAAAAAATGTTCATCGATTATAGCCAAAAGATTACATCCAAGGAAATAAAATTTTCCGGCAAGAAATAAAAAATAAGTATTGGGTCTAGCCCATGAAGACAAATGATTCAATCAATTTTCCTGAAAGGTGTTCTCACAAGAATATGGTCTTTTCTAGCAATAACTGAAAAGAGCAACAAAACCATATGATGAATAGCAATTCTTGACAATGAGGGAGTGCCAAATTATATCCACAAGAACTCAGGTTTGGTGGATCAAACACTTGGATTTGAAGGACATTAGGAGTGTCAGGTAGAAGAACAAATGTTCCAATGTACATTAAAGCATTAAAGTGACGTGCAAAGATCTATTGGGACATAACAATGAAGAAAGCAATAGATCAAATCAAGGCATAAGATGAACAATATTTCATGCTTTAAAGTTTAGGCATATTTAGATATTGCCTTTGGAGTATTCAGTGATTAATAAAAATCATAGGTCAGACAATAATTTGAAAGAAGTTGGGAAATTGAATTCAAATTTCTTGCCACATCCTTGACATATTTACTTTCCAAATATCAAATGAAGAAGTCCAAATATAATTAAAATTTTTCGTAGTTCTTAACCATTTTCTATAAGTATCAATATTTTTAGGACCACTCAATTTACTAGTCCAAAACAATTTCATTAACCCTTTACAATTATTTGAGCCAATTTTCTAATTGCCCATAGGTTTAATTTATGGCTCAACATTCATTACCACATGTTAATTCATAATCAAATTCTTAACTATTACCTTTGTTAAATCTCTTCAGTAAGCAAAACTTATTTTCGTGCATAAATCGGACATCCATCTATTTCTTTATTTGCCCAAAATTATACTCTAAAGGGTTGATCAAGAATAGGAAAATTTCAACAATTATGACGAAATTCAAAGTAGTCAAAAGTTTGGTGCACGTACTGGCGGGTCCATGACACAATCAAAGGCTAAAAATTTCAAAAGTCAATAACGAAAGTAGTGCAAAATTTAGAAATCAAGTTTAACATACAAAATGGCCAAAAGGGATCTTCTTAATTGCATAAGGATCAATCATGTGAAATATATAGGATTTGAAAGTTAAAAGTCCACAAAATAAGTCATTGGGTCGATATAGAAGAAATTAGGAAGTTTGGAGACCCAATTGCAATTTTCTAGAAAAAAAAATCTAGCTTTGGATCGATTTAAACGAAATCAAGAAATAAGGGAATTGGCTGTAAATTTTTGAAAAAAATCTACGGAAAAATCTGGGCACCATGCGGCTGCATGACTTACCCATGCGGCCGCATGGTAGGCACGGCAGCATGGCCTATATATGCAGCCGCATGCTATAATTTTTTTTTTTTTTTGGTTGGTTCCAACATACCTTTAAGTATAGAAGCCACAAGATATCTTTTAACTTTATATTAAAATAAACCGTATCATTCTTGTTTTTTCATCTTCCTCGTCATTAGTATTGCTATCAAATAATATATAGTTATCTAAAGATTTGATAACTTTGATCTCTTGAGTTATCTATCTTCTACCACTTTGTATAAATTATTTTCTCCTTCTTTCTACAGTTAACAATGATCAAACATTTCCAACTTTTAGCTTTTTAAAGAAGATCAAATCAATATATACCAAAGGATTTCATATTTTCAATAGCTTTTTATCATGTAGCTACTAAGTATAATCCACACAATTTATTCATAGGCTTAGTAAGTAGTAACAAATGTTCTCTACTGTAAACAAAGGGAATAGTAATGCTATTTATTATCCATTAAAATGATTACGTTGGGATATATAAATATATGTGTAAACATATGGCAATAGTCATTTATTAATATGCTAAAAAGCATTATTTAAAAGAAAAACATATTGAGAAATTATACTTTTTTATAGATGCATTATATACATTTTACAATTTTTAGGTACAATTTTTATAGATGGATTATATACATTTTACACTTTTTATAGATGCATTATAAAAAGCATTATTTATATATCATAGCGAAGTTTTACAATTCTTAGGTACACTATATGCTAATGGAATTTTGATATATAGACATCGGGTGCTTTCGTTATAGAGACACTCCGCCTTTTCATCCATTAGTTTCGTAGATCTGGTATAGAGTAGAGTCCAGGTGAATAAAATTAATGGAGGGAAAAAGGTCAGGTACATTGGGCCTATCCTGATCAGTTCTCCATGCTAATGTCTTGGGGTATTTCCTACATATAATTAATATTAATATTCCCTTATTTAATTTCTCTCAATTTTTTTTAGTGCACGTAGCTCATGCTGGTAGAGTTAATCCAAAAACTGGGCGCCTTATCCCACCTTTACTTCACCAAGTGCAGGCCAAAAAAAGAGTACATACCAAAAACAAATTCACAAATTTTACCATAAATAAGGACAACCTCATAATTTAGAATAGTGGAATTAGCCAATACACATTCATTAACCCTTGTAATTATAAAAATACTTATTTTAATTTTTAATTAACAATTACAAATATTGGGTCATTTTATTTAGAAAAATACAGTCAGTGTAATAAATTACAATTGACAGTGTAATAAATATTTTTACAATTTGTTTCTAATAACTACTCTCAAGACTAAAATAGTTACAATTGAGAGTATTTTTTCAATTTATAACATATGCAACAACTTACATATGAGTCGAAATTAGCCAATACATACCTATTGACCCTTGTAATTAAAAAAATACTTATTTTAATTTTTAATTGATAAATTACAAATATTGAGTCATTTTATTTAGAAGAATACAGTGTTGGAAATAGTAGTATATTATGACCAAATATTTGTGGTCTCGGCACTTGGTGTATACGAGAGATATTTATATCTAACGCGTTCATAGTACGTTTGGTCTCGTTGAACTATTTTCGGTTGAATGAGAAATTATAGTCTAAAGGTGACATCTTGAAACTTAGTTGTTCGGATATTAAACAGGAATATAAGAAGATTAATTAATTAATTATTTTATTTCAAATTTATACTGTGACATGTGGATCATTGTTGTCATCCAAATTGTACATAATTATACATGAGACGTTTGGAAATTTATGTTGAGTTCCATCTATTCAAATGGTGTCTTTTAGATTACAACCAACAATGTCCAAACATTGTGTCTTTTCAATTGGCACCTTTTGGCATATTATATATAGCCCTCCACCCCTATGCATTTGGGATCAATTTTTTGCATTCAATTCTTTCTTTCCAAAATCATAAAGAGAGTTCGTGACATTTTTCAGTTCGTCGTGTTCTGTGGTTTGAAGTGCTTCCACCACATGACGTTCGTCGTTGTACCTTGGGAGACGATTGCCGATCAACTGTAAGCACCTAGGCGGGGCAAAAACGTCTTAAAGACATACAGTTGAAACCTCAGCGTATTTTTCATACTAAATTCTGTATTATTTATTCTACCCGGTTTAAGTTTACGGTTTTGTTTTGAATATAATGTGCACCATTCTACCTCTAATTTTCCCAACAAATTTAAGACGTTTTTTACAAATCCATGCATATTATATTCTATTGATATATGCTTCTGCCGTTTTAAGTTTCATTAAAAGCTTGTTTGAAGCTCTTTATTTTTCCTATTTATAATTTTATGTACCATGATTTGACTGTTGATTTGACAACTACTCAACAATCACCACACATTTCAAACTTCTATTAAATCTCCACCATTCATTTCTATTCATAATAATTTCTCTTTATAAATTGAAAAATAAAGAGCTTCAAACAAGCTCTAAATTGTTTTGATTATTTGCAATTCATATATCACTAAATATTACATAAGCACTTATTATATATTTAAGTATTATGCATGCATTCAAATTCAAAACATATGATTATATATATATATACACATTGGAACCTCATTCACATTCTGGAAATTTGTTTAATCATTGTTTGATAATTATTTGCATGCATTAGTTTCTACCATTCATTATTGATAAACATATATATATATATATATATATTTGTTAACTTGTGTAACTTGTGTATTTTAAGCTATCCACATTTGCACCTCTCTCGCATGCTTCTCTATCTCATAGTCTAAAATTTAATTTTGCATGAAATCCTACTTGTCTTCACGTGTTGCAATATTTGGCATACATATAAAGAATTGTTTATTGTAATTCTCCATTTAAGCATTTGCTTTTAAGTCCTATAGTATTCAACTTGTGTTACGATTTGTTGTTTATTACATATCGTTATTTGATTGTCGAACTTCTATTTCTTATAACAGAAATGGATTCAAACGGAAATAATGTCGCTCCTACTACTAATGTTCCACAACTCATGTTCCCCATGGTGAAAAACCCGAGAAGTTCATGGGAGTTGATTTCAAAAGATGGCAGCAAAAGATGCACTTTTATTTGACAACCTTGAATTTGGAAAAATTCTTGAAGAAAGATCCTACGGTTGTACAAGAGGAGCCAAACAGTCGTGACTCATTGATTGCATTGCATGCTTGGAGATATTCTGACTACCTATGCAAGAATTATCTTCTAAATGGTTTGGACAATATCTTATACGATGTATATGGTAACATGAACTCTGCCAAGGAGGTTTGGGAGTCATTGGAAAAGAAGTATAAAACGGAATATGCTGGCATGAAGAAATTCTTTGTTGGTAAATTCTCAGACTTCAAAATGGTTGACTCTAAATCTGTGATCTCTCAAGTTCAAGAGTTGCAAATTCCTATCAATGACATCCATGCTGAAGGGATGAGTCTAAGTGAGATGTTTCAAGTGGCTGCAATTATTGAAAAGCTTCCTCCTTCATGGAAAGACTTCAAAAACTATCTCAAGCATAAGCGTAAGGAGATGAATTTAGAAGACTTGATTGTTCGGTTGAGGATTGAAGAAGAAAACCACAAGGCTGAAAAGAAAAATGGAGGACAAATTATGCAAGCAAAGGCCAATGTGGTGGAAACTAGTTCAAGGAACAATAAGAAGAGAAAGCTTCCTGGAGATATGCCTAAGAAAGACCACAAGAAGAGTGCTAAGAAGTTCAAAGGCAACTACCACAATTGTGGAAAATATGGACATCGAGCTAGTGAGTGTCGCAAGCCAAAAAAACAAAATGCTCAAGCAAATATAACTGAAGTTGATGCATTATCTGAAGGGGTACAAGAAATAAATTTATCTGCTGTTGTTTCTGAATGCAACAATGTTGGTAACCCAAGGTAATGGTGGATAGACACTGGTACTACTCGCCACATTTGTGCTGATAAGGCTATGTTCTCTACTTACAAACCTATTGAGGGAGAACAATTATTTATGGGAAATTCCTCAAGTTCAAAGGTTGAAGGACAAGGGAAAGTAACATTGAAAATGACTTCTGGTAAAGAATTTGTTCTCAACAATTTACTCCATGTGCTTGACATACGCAAGAATCTTGTATCCAGGGCTCTATTTATCAAAAATAGCTTCAAGTTAGTATTTGTAGCTAATAAATTTGTACTCACTAAAAATGAGATGTATGTAGAAAAGGGATACCTTTCGGATGGGATGTTCAATATGAATGTCCTTACTATTATACCAAAATCAAGCAATAATAAGAGTACAAGTGTTTTTGCTTACTTTGTCGAGTCTTCTTGTTTATGGTATAATAGATTGGGACATGCAAATTTTAAATCAATTCGAGATCGGAAGAAAATTGATGAACTTGAATCTGTTGCCTAGTATCCAGTTTGATCGTAATCATAAATGCAAAATTTGTGTTGAAGCTAAGTTAGCTAAATCACCATTTCACTCGGTTGAAAGAAATACAACGCCTTTAGAACTAATTCATACAGATATTTGTGATTTTGAAATTTGTGCAAAGTAGAGGTGGTAAAAAGTATTTTATTACTTTTATTGACGATTGCACAAGATATTGCTTTGTTTATTCGCTAAGAAGCAAAGATGAGGAGTTAGATGTTTTTAAACATTATAAGAATGACGTTGAAAATCAACTTAGCAAGCAAATAAAGATGATTCGTAGTGATAGAGGAGAAGAATATGGAGCACCATTTGAAGAATTTTTTTCAGGATTGGGCATTATTTATCAAATTATTGCACCTTATTCACCTCAATCAAATGGCATTGGTGAACACAAAAACCAAACTCTAAAAGAAATGATGAATGCTATGTTGATAACTTCCGATCTCCCCAAAACTTGTTGGGGAAGCTATCCACTCGGCTAATGTCATTTTTAATAAGATACCCCTAAAGAAAATGGCTGAAACTCCATATGAATTATGGAAAGGACATAAGCCTACCTATAAATACTTGAAAGTGTAGGGGTGTTAGGCTAAGGTAGAAGTACCAAAGCCTAAACAAGCCAAAATAGGTTCTAAAAACTGTTGATTGCATATTTATTGGATATGCTTATAATTGTAGTGCATATCAGTTTTTGGTATACAAGTCAGATATTCCTGATATACATAAAGGCACTATCATCAAATTAAGAAATACTATATTTTTTGAACAAATCTTTCCTTGTAAGGACAAGAAAGAAATAAGTTCCCAATGATAATGACAACCATCAAAATAATGAAGAACCTAGACGCAGCAAAAGGGCTAGAAAGTCTACGTCTTTTGGTCCATATTTTCTAACACATATGGTAGAGAATGATCCGAAGACATTCACTAAGGCAATGTCTACTCCAGAGGCTCCATTCTAGAAAGAAGCTATAAATAGTGAGATAGAATCTATTATGCAAAATTACACTTAGCAGCTCGTTGATCTTCCACCTGGAAATAAATCTCTAGGATGTAAGTGGATTTTTAAGAAAAAATTAAAAGCTGATGGATCTATTGATAAATATAAGGCCAGGTTAGTAAGATCGGAAGAGCGTCGTGTAAACAAAAAGAGGGTCTTGATTTCTTTGATACTTACTCACCTGTTACTAGAATTACTTCAATAAGGGTCCTAATTGGAATTGCTACATTACATAATCTCTTCCGATCTATCAAATGGATGTTAAAACAGCATTTTTAAACGGTGAGTTAGAAGAAGAAATATACATGGAACAGCTTGAAGAATTTGTTGTACTCGAACAAGAGAAAAATGTGTGTAAACTCGTTAAATCCTTGTATGGATTAAAACAAGCGCCAAAGCAATAGCACCAGAAATTCGATAAAACAATGTTGTCAAATGGTTTTAAAATTAACGAGTGCGATAAATGTGTTTATATTAAAAACACACCTAATGCATACGTAATTGTATATCTATATGTCGACGACATGCTAATTATAGATAGTAATCATGACAGCATCATGAATACTAAAAAAATATTGATAAAACATTTTGATATGAAAGATATGGGTGTTGCTGACGTCATATTAGGGATTAAAATCTCTAGGACATTGGACGGACTCGTTTTATCCCAGTCTCATTACGTTGAGACTATGTTTAAGAAATTTAATATGTTTAACGAAAATCCTATTAAAACATCAATTGACTTAAGTTTACACTTAGTCAAAATAAAGGGGAACCTATATCTCAGTTAAAGTATTCACAAGTTATAGGCAGTCTAATGTATATTACAAACTGCACGCACCCAGATATTGCATGTGTTGTGAATAAACTGAGTAGGTTCACCAGTAATCCAAGTAATGACCATTGGAAGGCATTAAATATAGTTCTTAGATATCTAAGATACACTATGAAATTTGGATTACACTATACGAGATATCTAGCAGTATTGGAAGGGTACTGCGACGCAAACTGATATCAGACACAAAAGATTCTAAATCCACCAATGGTTATGTGTTTACAATTGGTGGTACAACTATGTCTTCGAAGTCCTCAAAACAAATATGTATAGCTCGTTCAACTATGGAGGCTGAATTTATAGCATTAGATAAAGCTGGAGAAGAAGCAGAATGGCTTTGCAATTTTCTAGAGGACATTGTGATAGTCAGTCAGCTATTGGAAGGGCTCAGAACAGTATATATAATGGTAAGTTTAGACATATACGTCGTAGACGTAATACCATTAAACAATTGATCTCTAGTGGTATTATATCAATTGATTATGTCAAATCTAAGGAAAATCTCGCGGATCCACTTACTAAAGGTTTGCCTAGAGATCAATTATATTCTTTATCAAGGGGAATGGGATTAAAAGCCTACTACGCATGAAATCTTTATAATGGTAACCTAACCTTGTTGACTGGAGATCCCAAGATCTTAGTTCAATGGGATAACTAAGTTATAAAGATTCAGTTAAGCACTTAGGAGTAAAAACTCCAATTCATTCCTATGATCGTAAAGTCTTGCTGTAGAATATTCAGGTTAAGTATAATTTTTAATGATTCTTATAACTTGTATATACCAAGTGGGGTAGGGCAGCATACTCTTAATAGGAAATCACCTATGTAAGTGTGAAGTGGGG
Organism: Nyctanthes arbor-tristis; assembly: GCA_963692815.1. Taxonomy (NCBI): domain Eukaryota; kingdom Viridiplantae; phylum Streptophyta; class Magnoliopsida; order Lamiales; family Oleaceae; genus Nyctanthes; species Nyctanthes arbor-tristis. Next base: position 1,910 of record CAVNYN010283150.1, on the reverse strand, counting down.
CCGCTTCTATGAGAATTTTGAGACTTGAATTCTCTAAAAGCACTTATGAATCCCAAGAGTTGATCAGGGCCAAAATGAATACAACCATGCGAACTGAAAGTGTTATGAAAGATATTGTGTGGGTACTGTTGTCTTGGTTTACACCAACGGCTGAACTGTTCAAGACATCATGTTCACTGATTGGCCAAGTAAATCCGATAGTATTCTACTAAAGCATGTTTAAAGCCAGAAGCTACCTCTCCTGATGCAATATCTTTCCTCCCGTACTCTCTTTTGCATTTGCATCTGCATTGTTTTTGATAATTTCCATTCATGTGGGGGATTGTTGGAAATAGCAGTATATTATGACCAAATATTTGTGGCCTCGACACTTGGTGTGTACGAGAGATATTTATATCGAACGCGTTCATAGTACATTTGGTCTCATTGAACTATTTTCGGGTGAATGAGAAATTATAGTCTAAATGTGACATCTTGAAACTTAGTTGTTCGGATATTAAACACGAATATAAGAAGATTAATTAATTAGTTAATTAATTAATTAGTTGATTAATTAACTATTTTATTTCAACTTTGGACTGTGCCATGTGGATCATTGTTGTCATCCGAATTGTACATAATTGTACATGAGACGTTTGGAAATTCATGTTAAGTTCTATCCATTCAAATGGTGTCTTTTAGATTAGAACCAATTATGTTCAAACATTGTGTCTTTTCAATTGGCACCTTTTGGCATATTATATATAGCCCTCCACCCTTATACATTTGGGATCATTTTTTTGCATTCAACTCTTTCTTTCCAATATCATAAAAAGAGTTCGTGATATTTCTTGGTTCATCATGTTTTATGGTTTGAAGTGCTTCCACCGCAATACATTCGCCGTTGTATCTTGGGAGACGATTGCCGATCAACCATAAGCACCTAGCCAGGGCAAAAATGTCTTAAAGACATAGAGTCGAACTCTAGCCTCGGCGTATTTTTCATATTAAATTCTGGATTATTTATTCTACCTAGTTTAAGTAAGTTTACAGTTTTGTTTTGAATATAATGTGCACTATTCTACATCTAATTTTCCCAACATACAGGCAGTATAACAAATTACAATTAAGAGTGTAATAAGTATTTTTATAATTTGTTTCCAATAACTATTCTCAAGACCAAAATAGTTATGATTGAGAGAATTTTTTCAATTTATTATAAATTATAAATGTAACAACTTACATGTAAAAATCCTCCATAGCCAAGTACCAAGAACGTGATGGGCTATGCAATGTAAATAGGTTAAATACCTATTGAATAACTCATTCAATTTTATTCGAAAGATTCAAGAATCCAAAGGCATATTACATATAGAAAAATAAGCAAAGGTCTTCTACTATTAGACAACCTAAAATCATGGCATCTCAAAATTTCAATTTACTTGCATCAGTTCTCTTTTTGACAACAATGACCTCTGTGTAAATTTGTGGTTATTTAGACTTTAATCAGCATGTATCCTGCCTAACTACTTTTATAGGTGTAAAGTGTAATACAACCTAGATATGTCTAACTTCCGATCTGAATGCGGAAAATAAAAATACCAGAATTGTTAACGTAGAAACCCAACTAGGAAACTACGGGTACCCTCGCCACGGGACAAACAAATTCACTAATCACAAGGTGAGTTGAGTACAGAGAAAGATAACAAAATATTTAAAAGGAAAAACTTATAAAAGACTCCCTCTTTACGCCTTTTGACATGTAGCCAACTCTCGTTGATTCTTCTTTCTCCCACGCGCCTCCAAGAACGTACATCAAGCTCCCAAATATCTCCCAGACTCATCTTAGGATACTTGACCTCCTAAACTACTTGAACCTTCAGTGGATAAGTCTCTCGCACCCTATGTGGTTGCCTACCAAGTATTATGAA